>SMSQ01020751.1:555612-687202 GCA_019453375.1 Ctenoplectra terminalis
TTTTTTTTTTTTTTTTTTTTTTTGTCTTTTTTTTCCTCTTTTCTTTTCTTTTAATTCTAGCTGTGCAATCGTCTGTCTAAATTCGATTATGCGCAACCCTTGTATTGGAACTTCTTCTCTATACGTATGTATTCGATAGGTTCGATACGATCGATCGAACGAAATTTGCTCGATACGAGGATGAAAACCCTTCGAATTTCGAAAGAAAAAAAACGTGGAATCGAGGAGTCGCGGTCCCGCGGCAGCTCCTGGTCCGCGTGGACGTGTTTCGATGCGGCGAAAGAAGCGGCACGAGTTTCGCAAGATTTAAGCGCGATCCTTTGTCCGAGAAGTAACGCCCGCGAGTTTCGTGGCCGTGTCGGGGTAGGCCGTAGGATCCCCCTCGGCAAGGAAATTCCAAGTCCCCGAATCGCCGTAAGATCGGGACACGTCGTTATGGGTCCGCGCGCTCTTTCCTCTTCTCCTCGTCCCCTCCCCTGCACCTCCCTCATGGTTTGTTTCTCGAGCAGGGACAGAGGCAGGAGCAGCATCGGCATCGGCATCAGCATCGGCATCGGCATCGGCATCGGCATCGGTATCGGGGCGGAGGACCAGGTCCACGGGCAGAAGGAGGACGCGGTCGTAAATATTCGGGCGCCAAATAATGCCGGTTCCGAGCGAGAGCAAGCGACCACGACTGCTGCTCGACCCGTAATGAAGGACATCCTCGTTAATTAGTCAATAAATTATCCTTCGCGCTCACGACGCCCGTGCTCTTTCCTCTCTTCGTCTTTCCCGTTCGTTCTCGTCCTTTTTGCCCGAGAGAACTCAAGGGCCGCATACTTTACGACACCTATCTCGCGCGACAGCACGATGCATTTCTCACAATCAGGACCCTCGAAGACGGAAACGCGTCTTGTAAGACGATCCACGAGGTGGTCCGCTGCTGGCTTTCAGCCACGATGAATTTTTCAACGACCGTTTCGTCCCGCTCTTTCTCCTTTCTTCCACCCCTTGCCACTATCACCGACTCTTTTACCTGCTCTCCTCTGTCCCCGTTTCCGATATCGCGTAGAGCAACGGGAAACGACGCGAGGAAGATACGCTCTAACAGATTAACATACTCACTTTTCGCGAATTCATTCACCACCCTTGGCCACTTTTATTCGAACGAACGTTTATTCGGTAAAACCTTGAAAAAAGTACTTTGGTTGCTTAAGAACGAAACCTAACGACTGTGTAATGTTTTTAGCGACCGTGTACGTAAATGATCCGTGTATAAACCCGACGTGGAATCTGTGGCAGGTGAACTCGAACGATTCTCGTAATATCTTCTCGCGTTCAGCGAAGGACGTAAAGATTCGATCGTATACGCGTCCAAAGTAAGTACGTACCGTGCCATGTGACCGTACATCACCTTAACTATTTCCTGACGTAGTACAGGCCTACCGGTTCGCACGATCACGAACAACGAGAGGCAACACCGATGCCACCGATGTCCAGGACTAACGCGTATCCGTGCGCTATGTCCGTGGCTCGATGCATCGGAGATAATTCAAGAACGTTCTCGCGAGCAACCGTCGATCCGAAGGATATATTCGAAAGACGTTGTTGCGCTCTTCCGACCGAACCGTTGCAGGTCACTTTTCAACAATTTTAAGACGTACACGCTTCGTAAATTTCAGTTCTCCAACCGGTAGACGTCCTTCGTCGAAATTACGAGGCAACGTTTCACCGAGAGCCAACGATCGAGCCAGTTAACTCGACTCTTCGACGAAAGTCGAGTTTCGATGAACCTCGAAAATTCGAAATACGTAGTCGTTGGCATGGCCAGGCGTTGGAAAATGGTCGCTGTGAACCCCCAACAGATGCGCGCGAAGCTCTTTGGCGAAGTTGGTCCGAAACGGTTCCGGATTGTCTCCTTGGCAAACGTCGCATTCGTAGATCGTCTTGCCCGGATGCAGGTTAGTGGAGAGCACGTGTTTCCTGAGATTCTCCTGTAACAGTAGCGAGAAAACGGATGAACGAGCGTGGACGGATATATGGACGCGGTTCGAGACGGTTCGAGACGGTTCGAGTCGTTTGCGAGGAAAAAGTCAAAGCAGAGAGTCGCACGAGAGTAAGGAAACGTTCCGAGCAAAAAGTGTGGTTAGCTGGGTGAACGCGCGGCACTCTGGACTGCCGTTGGAGACTGACCGAGTTGGAGCTGGTGTCGGAGAACGGTCGGGACGGTCGGAACGGTCGGAACGGTTGGGTCGGTCGAAACGAGCTTTCGTTGGTATCGGTTGACGGTGAATACCTGCGACCAGAATCGGTCTGCCGCAAACCGGACGCGTTCATTGGCTATGCCATGGAGCATTTAAAGGCGCTTTACCCTCTCGGGCTAAGTAGCTCGCCGTAGTCGTAAACATCTTCCTACCAGGCGGGCTTATACGAGCCGTTGATGGCAACGGCAACATCAAATTTAATTTCCCATAAGTAAATCTTTCTGCACGGCCAGCGCTCCGTGACGGTCTCAGATAAAGACCCGTTCACACCGTCATGGGCGGTCGTCCACCTTTACGCGAAACGCTCCGACCGCGGAAAGTGTGCACCGTCACGCAAATCTCGTATAGGTACACCTTTCATTAATTCGATCGATTCTGATTTCTTTGGATATAATTTTCTGTTACATCGAGACTGTATGCAACCATATCCTACTAACCGTAGAATATTCCGTTTTACGAGTCTTCGTTCTAGGATTTCAAATCGCGCCGCTTTATCTTCCTTCTCCTTTATTTCTTTCGGGATTCCAGCCGGTCTGCGGTAATATTAATTTCTTTCTACCTGTAGACTACCGTGCCGTAACTCGAACGTAAATGTTCTCGTAACGTAAATGTAACGTACGTGTATATAATACTGGTATGAAAATTATCGAATACAGCAATAAGTCTGATACGCTCTTGCTCGGCCGCTGACCAAAGAGGATTGTAAAATTATAAGCGCAAACTGCCAGGATCTTTAACCCAGATCAAGATTTTATCGATGAGATACCGAATGGGTGCGCGCGTTTCTACCTTTTACTCGATAACAAATAAATTCTGGTAAACGCTTATTCCGTTGCGAGTTCAATTTTCATCCAAGATACGAACGAATCGATCGTATCGCCTGCCAGACGGTCGATAGGCGGGAATTATGAAATCTTTATTATTTGGATTCGCCGATCCTTCGCACGGGGCAAGGGACCACCTAGTTGAGAAGAAAATTGAAGAGGGACGTAAAATGCGGCGGAAGTCGGTGAGGAAGAGTTGAGGGGGGGGGCGAGATGCGTGGAAACGCGAAACGGATTCAAAAGTAACTAGTTTTACCTTCGAGAATTACCACATTACCACCGTGCCACCGGCACTGGCACGGTATCTCGGTGAAACGAAGCGTAAGTTTTCCCAGCGTTACCACGAGGAGGCAAGAGGGAGAGAGAGAGAGAGAGAGAGAGTCGGCAAGAATCGGAAGGAAAACTCGGATACGGACAAAGGCAGAAGAGAAAGTGGCAGAGGAAAGAGAAAGAAGCGTGTAACCATCCGAGGTAAATCATAAACTGGATAGAGGTAGGAAGAAAGAAAGGTGGCGCGTGTAATCTCGTTGACGCAAGGCAAGCCGCTCTGCTACGTGGAAGGGAATTTCGTCGTTAAATCGCCTCGCACGCCGCTTGCGCGCTTCTTCCTTATTAAAGTCTTACCGAGCAAACGGCCATCGTCGAACTCGATATTGCCTTCGGACTAAAGCGATTCTTATCCGCACGCGTTTCCTATCCCTGCGTCAGACTTTTCGCCTCGTTTCTGACGAACGATCGCCTACTGCTAACTTCGAAGCTCGAATTCGACGGAGGGAGGACGAATTTAATCGTTTCTACGATTCTCGATCGAAATTGTTATCCGTGCCGATCGCGTCCGCGAATAAAAAATGAAAAAAGAAAAAAGAAAAAAGAAAAAAGAAAAAAGAAAAAAAACGATTAAAACGAGACCAGAAGCTACGACGTTTTTCGTACGTAACTATACAGTAAATACGACGTTGTGCAGTTCAGAAGTGCTTACCGTTGTATCATTACCGATGCGAGACGTACCATTCGCAATTCTCCGTACCGCGAGATTACCTTGGCTCAAGTTATCCCAAGCTGAGAGCCACTGGAATGAGTTTATGTCGCTATCAAAGAGACACGGAGCCCTCGTATGCGAGTCGCATCCTAACTAAAGCTTCAAAGGGCATTAGCATACCGGCCGCTCGGTATGACTGGGCCGTGCGTGTGTGGGCATCCAGTGAGCACAATTAACTCGTTATCTTATCGCGCCTCGGTGGCGGCAGAGGCGGCGGCATGGTCCAAACGTTAAGGTGTACTTTGCTTAATTTACGCCGCAGAGTCACCGCGGGTACAAAAATTGAACCGCGAGTCAACCTCCGCTCCCTACCGTGTACACCGCAATAATACCGGTACCTAAGAACGATCTTTTCCTTCGATTCGCCCTGCATATAGCGATTCGGTGTTCAATTTGATCTAAGCAAACGACATTTTTGTTTCAAACCTTTTAGAAATTTGTTCAATTTACCAAGTTGTTGCTCGCATAAGGACAATGACGACATTTGTAAGGCTTAGTGCCCGTGTGGAGACGCACGTGTCGCCGCAAATGAGAAGCAACTTTCGTTTTAAAGCCACAGCCACTGTAAGGGCACGCGTTTAATTCCGATTTCGTAGCGTTCCCTTCCTCGTCGTGTCGAGAGCGATGCCTGCAACAAAGAATAACACTTTTCTAAGCAACCCTTCCATCGTTGAACTCGACGTATAAACGAAGGGTGGGAAAGAGAGAGCAAAAGTGGCGGAACGCGTCTCAGAAGTGCGGTACTCTCGACTCTCGGCAAGTTCATCGTCGCAGCGGGGCCAGTGATTATGAACGATGCGATATGCGTGCGCGATATTACAAGGGAGCCATTGGCCATGGCTACGTATATATCGGGTTCGAAATGCGTGACACGTTTAATTAAAATCCTCTGTGATTTACTCCGCCGCACAGAGCGAAACCAAAAGAGACGGAAAGAGATACGCACCGGAGGAGGGAGAGGGAAAGGCGACGCTACAGGACAACGATGAAAAAGAGAACGAAAGAGAACGAAAGAGAAACATGGAAAGGGGAAGAACGGGACAGGGAAGAGAAAAGGGGAAGAGGACGCAGCTAGAGATGGGAGTTTAGAGGGAGGAAGAGCGTAGAGAACGCGGAGGTGGAAGAGAAAGAGAGTCCGTGACACTCTGCGGCTGCGTTGAGTTCGACTCACGTAGTAAGTACTCAATTCGCGATGAAATATCGCGCCAACCATCGCCATGCGGACGATCATAACGGGTTGCCCGCACTTGGCCGACTGCTGCACGCAACTTCCGCTTTCGTGGCTCTTTCTCTTTCCCTCTTTCTTTCTTTCTCTTTATCGCACTGTCCCTCTCAATTTACCCCGTTGTTCGTCTCTTTTCTCATAGCTTTTGCACACTTTTCTCCCTCTTCCATTTGGTCGCTCTGTTCGGTACGAGAAAAAAAAAAAAGAGTGAAAAAGTGGCAAAAAGAACACCGAAATTTATTAGCGGCTTTCTCGGTCTTCCACGATACAATGTCCTTAATAAGGCTTAATTTAAATCGAATCGTTCGCTTTCGTGCTTAATCTACGACGAACGTTCGTCACGTATCTTTCGGTGTTAATATTTAATCACTCGTTCCTATACACTGTACACGATTAACAAATATTTTTCCAATAATAGCTGATTAACACGATGATATTTCAAGCGAAACGTTCTACCGATTCTTTATTAAATTAAGACCTCGATTAAAACATATTTTGAAAAAATGAAAAATGAAAAATCTAAATACAGAAACGACGAACGTAAATCGAATGGAATATCCGAAGAAAATGGTGCCCCATGGAACGTGTTAGGAGTTATTGGTTGGATAAAATAAATTGTATCGATAATAGTCGAGGTTCTTGAGACGATGGCGATCGATGAATTACCTACGTGCATCAAGTCGCACGTCCTCGAGCTCAAGGAACTACGCCCATCGCAATTAATTCTCTACTTCCTCAAAGACATCGATCACGCGTGGTAAATACGCGATCCACGAGCACGATGAACGGGGCGTAGGTTTGCGCTAATCCCACCGGGAATCTCGATTAAAATGAACGTTAATAATAATCGGTAGTACAAGGAGTCGAGATCGATTCGACGTTCTTCCTAATAAGTACGTGGATGGTACGAATCACGTTTGCGTGAACGAGTAACGGGTCTTGCTAACAGAAAATAATCGCGATATCGAACGAATCTTTACGTACCTACGTAACTGCGTCTTTGTTTTGGCCGCATAAGAGCAATCCGAACACTTGTATCGTCTGTCGGACGACGTGCTGTCGTGCACCAAGCTCCTGTGCGATCTCAATTCAGAGGCTGTTCGAAGCACCGTTGGACAGCCCGGAAGTCCGCACTTGTACTTTTTTCCGGCGTGTCGTAACATGTGCTGTCGCAGAGCGTGTCTGAAAAAAAAAAGGTACGTTCGAAAATAAAAGCTTTCTGTATCAGTTATGCGTATCCTGAAAGTATTTCGTAAGAAATTCATATAATTTTTGAAATACCAGTAGATATTCGCTCATTCGTATTCGATTGGCCGACACGACGTACCGAGAATAATGATTTTGCGACTTAAAGGGACGCGTTTTCGTTAAATTCAACGCGTAATAAGACAGCACAATGGCCCCACGAATGCACGGTACGCGTGTGACCATCGGCTGTTCGCACGCCGTACGATCCGATCGCAGCTGTTGCATCCTATATCAACCTGCCGACGAGCGCACACAAGAGCTGCACTTTAAATAGTTTCTGTCAAGAGGTGACGATCTATACGGTTACTGAACTTACTCCCAGCTAGTCGACCAACTCGACGAGTTCGCCTTCCTACTCTAGTTTCGCTACTTCTTTGAGTTCTTTTTAAATTCGATGTTGCACGGGGCGTACCGATCGGTCGAATCGAAATGTTGCATCGGTTGATCGGTAAAAGCGAAAACCGTTAAATAGATAGCACTTTGCAGAAGAAAAGGTAAGCGATGAACGGTATGAAAACGGCATCGAAGGCACGAGTAATACCGGCATTCTTCGAGACGTATAAAACTAAGCGAAAGCTCGTCGATGTTATCGAAATCGGCAGCAAATTTCCGAACGTGGTAGCCACGATCTTCGCGTACGTATCTCTCGGTCCTGTCTCGAGATCTTTGCGAGCGAACGTGGTCACCGTGCGGGAAACCTACCGCGGTAGCAGAACGAAGGACACCGATTTTTCGAGATGGCAGCTCGACGATACCGGCAGTGGAGTCCACGAGCGCGCGATAGACCCAACGAAGCAGAGTCCGAACGAGGACGAAAGACAGGGAATCGAAGAAGAAAACCGGAGAAAAAAGGAGGAGAGAAGAGAAGCAAAGGGATGAGAAGAGAAGCGAAGGGATGAGAAGAGCGGAGAAGCGAAGAGAAGAGAAGAGAAGAGAAGAGAAAAGACAGGAGGAAAGGAGAGGAAGAAAGAAAGGAAGAGGGACAGAGACGAAGAACGGCACAAGTAGAAGAGGCTACGAGATCTGGGCCGTCCTAGAGGGAGTCTCGGCCTACCCAATTGGCTACGCAAGTGTAACGGCAACTTTTACAATGTCAGGATATACACGCCCTCGCACGAGCTTAGGACGTACCTTCTCTTACACCTGCACACAGGTAGTCTTTGCAACTACGTTCCTGTGTCACCCGCTAGCTGTGCCCCGGACACCCACTCGCAACCACTCGCAACCACTCGCAACCACTCGCGACTACTCGTTACTCTTCTTATTCGCCTTCTGTTTCGCTCACGATCCCTGTACGTCCTATTCGCTCAAAACGTACTACCGGTCAAGGACAAAAGGTATCCGAGGAGACCGCCCAAAAGACTACCGTGACAGCAGCAGATCGGAAACGAGTTAACCGATTCTTCGAATACGAACAAAACAAACAGGGTGCTACGTTATTTTCTGTATACCGCGAGGAAAAAGTGGGAACGCTGGCATTCCACGAATTCGAACGAAAAAGCCGCGTTAAACGCTGGTCCGATGAACGTTAACGAGCAACATAGGCCGAACACGGTGAACGCTCGTAATTGCTTTAAATTATAACGTCTAAGGTATTCAACGACAAGACTTTTCCGGTGGATTTCAGTTTGGATAAAAATGTTATTAATCAGAAGTATTATATGCAATTGCGTTTTCTCACGCTCGCTAAACATCCCAACGAAGAGAACATCGCGCAAAGCCACCTCGATCGTTGAACAGTGATCTAGACGTCTAGACGTTTGTCGCACGTAGGATCTGCGAGGAAAGTTCTAGTCTAGTAATCTCAACGTTTATCGACTTTGATTCGCCAGCAACGTTTCGTTCAGGAATCGAACGGAAATTTGCTTAAAAATTTATCGGAACGACGCCGATGTCAAGATTGCGACGAGGAACGCGTCGTCCTGGTGAATTATATAGCGTTGGGAAATCTCGTGTTGTCGGCCCATTCCGGGGGATTGGAATTCCGATAGAACAATATTAATATGGTGGCCGACAAAAGCGCGTCTCGCAGCGACGACATTGACGAAAGAGGGACGGAAAAGGGTAAGATACGTGGAAAGACAGAGAGAGACAGAGAGAGAAGCGTTCTCGGCGTGTGTTTCGGTGGAATGTCGCAGGCGTGACAAGAGGCCGTTAAGAAGAGTCTCGGTCCGATTGGGTAAGCGGATGCGGTCACTCCGGATGATTTAGCGCGACGTCCACCGTCATCTCGTGAAATATGCGCCGGCCCGACTCGAGGTCATTTAAAAGTCTAATCCGCGGCGGTACGATCGTTGTTATATTCGTCAATAACGGCCGCGATACGCCGCGACAAGTGCTCGCGAACTCGAAGAGACGCGTGAACGAAAGAGAGAAGAAAAGAAGAGGCTCGATGGTCGGTCGTTACCGCTATCGTTACGGTGTTTGGCCATCTCTTTTTCCTTTTTTTTCCGCGACGACGATGGTTGATCGATTACTCGATAGGATAGAAAACGAAGTAGCTCGCAATTTTGAGGTGAAAATTTGTTTGATCGAAACGGAGCAAGAAAATGGTGACGAGCTGGTTGGTAATGTCGATCACGGAACGCGAACCGAGGATTTGCGTTGGTTCGCGAAGGTAAAGTCAGACAGGATATAGCGACGTACAGGTTAATATAGCCTCGATCGTTTTGGGATGGGAATGGTGGAGCCGGTAAGGCGATCGTGTACTATCCGAGAGGAGGGAAGCGGATGAGAGCGAGCGAGCACGGGCATTAATTAAAAAGGTTGCGCATTAAAATGATTTGTTTTAATTGGCTGAACGCGCTGAGGTATTTATGGCCTCGCGGTCCTTCGCTCGGTCTGTCGGTCTGCGGCCTCTACAACGAACGTCGACTCGGACTTCTTCTGCCTCTCCTTCTCTTCCTCCACCCCGATTCCCCGATTCCCCTTCCTCGGCTTCCATGGCTCGTCTTCTCTTCGCCTTTCTCGCCTTTCTCGCCTTCCTCACCGACGTCTTTCCTGCCGTACCAAGTCCTTTGCAGCCTAGTCCCCTCCGCCCCTGACCTCTTCGATTATCTCGAAATCGGACGATCGTTCATTCCGACTAGCCACGAGAGCTAAAAGCCGATTCTCTTCTGCCGCGGAGGAGAACCGAGGGCGATTCATAAATATCGAGCCACGACAAGTGGATCTTTATTACCACGAATGATTTACGCCCGACTTTGCCTCGCTCTTTCTTCGACTCTGTCACCGACGTATCTTAAAGACTAGCCTCCGTTCCGAAAGAAGCATCATCGCCTGTGCCCGTAATTTAGGAATTTTTTTCCTTTTCTCTAGCGAATCTCTCTCTCGCTCTCTCTCTCTCTCTTTCTTTCTCTTTTCCTCTTTCCTCGTGTTCATCGTACATTTTCGATTTAAGAACAAGACCGTCCTGGGTTTCGTCCAACTACGAGCATCGCGGAACTGGCGAACTGGAAACCTTGCAGGCGAGCGTAAAAGCAAACTCGCAGTGATACGGGTCGAACGAAGATGGTTAAAAGGTAAATACTCGAAGAGCCGTAGGCTCGAGTCGAGGCTGCCGCGGTGGGTGGAATCAACGTTTCCAACGGACGATGGCTAAGGTGGGATAGTGATGGGCCGTGATGGTGGTGTGGCCGTGGAACGATGCCGAAGAGGAGGCAGGACCAAAGTGAACCGAAGGTGATGCATGGCCGACGGTTTCTACGGCGGGGCCGCAGACGAAGAAATAAAGAATAAGAAGAATATCCGCTTCGTCGGGTCCAGAGCCGGCCCCCTGGAGCAAACGCTGTCATAACTCAATCCCACCTTCGTCCGTTCGTACGTCCATACGTCGGACCCGTACCGGTGCAGGTTGCACCTGCGTCTGTCTCGCTCTTTCTACAACTCTTCTCCTTGCATCTTCCCGTCTCTTTTCTTCTCTATCCGTCTTTCTCGGAGCTCGATCTTGATCATGGCGAAGTATACTCCCTTCATCGAGAGATCTTCTTCCTTGTTCGTCAGATTCCAACGAGATCTTTTCAGCTACGATTTTTTTTTTCTTTTTCCTTTTTTTTCCGTTCGTAACGCATCTACTCGATCGTCCCACGAAGAAACGCGACCCGTGTATGCCGCATCGAAACGATGGCGGAAAGGTGAACGCGAGTTACAGTCCCGAGACTGAAAGCTATCGGCGGCAGAACTCTGGTTCGGAGCGCGCCTTCTTTCCACTCGATACTTTGATCGAAATTCCTTCTGTTCGATCCGATTCCCGTAAACAGCTTTTTGTCGAGCGAACGCGCAAACACACCCATCCGAGACCACCGACGTTTCCACTTGTCGTCGAGTTAACGTCGATTTCGACTGGAACGAATTCCGTCCGTGTTCGTTTCGTCAGTGTTACCAAGATCGAGTCCGAAACCGGTTTAAGAAGTGATTTACGCGTTATTTAAACGGTATAAATTGCTCGATTCCAGCCGAGATAGAAGCCCGCAAGACGAATCGCGGTTTTAATTATAGATTTCTTAAATTTATGTAAACAAGGGGATATATCTATGAGTGTACGATTCGATTCTCTCTCGGAGGGGCGGGGGGGGGGGGAGAGAGAGATTCGGCGCGGTCCGAAACTTTCGGTTAAATCGATCGATCCTGTACCTTCGATCCTCTCAACTCTGCGAACTATAAATCTATTGGAGGGAAGGTCGGTCGAAACGGACTCGATCGACGTTGGACATCGTTTGGATTTGGCGCGAACGGTAACGCAAATCGGTACGAACGATCCAACGACCAAACGTCAGACTCTCGATCCGAAAAAGCCAGCTTCATTAGCGCGTACGTGACCGCGCGTCAAAATAAGTTCAAATTAACTTGCGAATCCCAATCAAAGGCGGTCCTGCAGGGACAAACAAAACGGTATTTCGTTCTTGTCGACCGCCTGGGAGTGGTTTGTTAGTCCTGCATTTGGCGCTGATGCTGTAAGTCGGCAAGAGTAAAAGAGAGGGTACAGCGAGGAAGAGAGAGATGAGGGAAGAAGGGAGGTAGGAACTGGAAAAGGAAAAGGAAATGGGATAGAGCGAGAGATTCTAGCTGCCGCGTCAGGGAGATTAGGGGATCGTAGGGTTGGTTGTTGCCAGTAGAGCCAACGTGGGCAGGGAGCGAAGGGGTGGTTAACGCTTCGCAGCCGAGGCTCAGAATAAACAACAATATTATAACGCGAGCTTAATTGCGCCAGAGGGCTCGGTAACGGGCGCATAAATCGGAGCAGCGAGCGCGCGCGCCCTCGAAACTACCCTCTCCACGTCCTCCTCTCTCTTTACCTCCGTCTTCGTCTCTCCGATTCGCCACCCCTGGAACATGTAGCAGTCTTCCACGAGCCGCTCCCGGAGTAGGATTCATTTACAATAAACATGTCCTCCGCTAATTTCGTCGGTGGAAAAGGAGGAATCTCCAGAACGGAGGAGCGTCTTAACCGTAACGTACGTCGACGTTTCTGCCTTCTCGTTCACCGGAGACGATCATTCGTTAGGGGAAGATCGCGAGTTCTTCGTTATCGGGGATAACCTTACCAGAGATTACGATCCGAATTTCTACGCGGATACCAGGTTCCCAGCCATTCGTTATCCGTCCTTCCTAACGCCAGTCTCGGACCGTGAAAAAATTTTTAATTAAATAAAACAACTCGCTACTCGAGCGGCCCATATTTTTTATTTCGTTCCTGGATTCGCCTTCTTTCCCCGTTACCACATTACGAGAACAAGCCGGAACGGCTTTCACGGAGTATTCGCGTTTACCTCACCGCACACCGCGCGAACTTATCGAGAATAGCGACCCACGGCGTTCTGCGACACGATACCGAAAAATTTTACCTCGCCTCGTCGCGATACCTGTGGTTTGGCGATGCGTTACGCTCGTTCGAAATTTGCGACCGCGTCGCGAAAGACAAGGGAAAGAGAACGGTCAAAGATGGATAAAGAGACACGATGATGCGATGGAAGGGCGATCCGTTCTCTTACGGATGGTCAGTCGCGGCATGAGAAACTAAAAGTCGAGCGTGGAAGCATGGAAGCGTGCAAGCGTGCAAGCGTGCAAGCGTGCAAGCGTGCAAACCTGCAAGCGAGAAAGCGAATAAACGAGTTGCAGGATAGAAAAGAACGAACGATGGCGATGGTGGATGGAAGTCGGGGCTTCGGGGGATGCGGTGTTTCGAAAAGAGCTTGTAAAGGGATGGAGAGAAAAGGAGAGAAAAGGAGAGAAAAGGAGAGAAAAGGAGAGAAAAGGAGAGAAAAGAAGAGAAAAGGAGAGGCAGGCAGTGGGGCGGGTTAGGTCTGGGTTAGCGGCCCCCCGGCTATATCTACGCGTCCTCGACCGCAGGCCTGTTTTATTTTATGAATCGCAATATTTCACGCGACAACTGGACTCGCGGGGCGGTCACCGCTAAACTGTCTGCATACGGGGGCCGTGCTTACCGCGTGCCACCATACCAAACCATACCACACCGCGTACCATCGCTACCGACCACCATTGCCACCACATAGAACGAAGAAAACCCATGCTACGTGTGCACATACGTTCGTACACACGCGCGTTCTTGCGACACAATGCGCGCACGGGAGACACCTCACTAATACATTTCAATGCGACGAATGCGGTGCAACAGCATCGCATTGTTCCTCGGGGGGCATGCAGAAATCTTTCCTCCTCTTTCTTTTCTCTCGCGGCCTGGCCGAGCCAGGCCGAGCCAGGCCGTTTTGCTCTCGGTAGCGCGGCCAATCCCCCGCGGGATTCACCGCGCCGGCCGGATGTTTAAGGGTGCCTATGGGGTGATCCGTAAAGACGACACCGTGCCTGCCTCATTAGCAGCGCCGATGGAGGTGAGAGAAAACGATACACTCGCACACACCGTCGAGACAATGGTAGGGTAGGAGACGAGAAGGGTCCTCGGCTCTCAGAGCCTCTAAATTTACGATGATCGGAGATTTATGTACAGCTTCAATTCGAACATGCCTCGCGTTCGAATTAACCGCGTGAAGCCACGTACGATTTTTTCATTATCTCCAGTCCGGTAATTCGTTTCTTTCTACTTTTAATCTGCGACCGAATAAACGATCGATCGAAGCTTTCGATATCCGTCTCGTGTTTCGACCCCATCCTTGCCAATTTCCAATGAAAAAGGGATCGGTGGATACGGGCGTACTCGTTTTGTTCGCAAATTGTATCGAGAGCGTCATCCGGCAGAACGTCAACGGGCGGCGAGGTTACGCCAATCTCACCCAGTATGCCTATCTTTACGGCATTTACCTGACCGGCTACGAAGGAGGTGGACGCGCCATTACTGCTACGGAAGATAAAAGATACGCGCGCGCCACGCCGCGGTCCATATATGTAAATACCTCTGGGGAACTCGCGTACACATCGTCAGGCAGAAACGAGAGGGTTGCCGGTGGGTAGAACGCTGGAAAGGACTGACCAGAGAACGATGAGAAGAAGAGGCCGCGCGGTACGAGAGGCGGAGGGCCCGAGGGTGGAACGAACGAAACGTACGGTCAGTAGCTCGCGTATGTAACATACTATCTTGAATATGCGCATACATCGAGAATTGCCCGGTTATTCTGAGAATTGGTTAGGCGATCGAATGCGCGGGAGCTGCCCGTCTTCTCGTAATTATCTCTTTTCTCTCCTTCCTTCCTTCCTTCCTTCCTTCCTTCCTTCCTTCCTTCCTTCCTTCTATCCTTCCTATTCTCCGTTCTCCTCTCCCTTCTGCCCTTTCTACTTTCCCTCTTCCTTCCACTCTTTCTTCTTTTAGGGTCGACAGAACTCGTACTCTTCCATTTTTCAATCTTTTTCTTCCCTCTTTTATCTCCTTCTTTACCGGTGTGTCACGTTCTCGTTCGGATCTTTTGCAATTTTCTCTGGTGTTCGTAACGAAACACGCCCCGATCTCTCGAATAAACGGACGACCGACGCGACGAGTCGAGAAACTGAGACCGAACGAAACGTACGTATCTGCAGCTAGCTTGGTACAATCGACGATAATAGTTTGTTGGTTTCGGGGAAGCTACGAAATTTTGTAGAACGCTTCTTGTTAAATTGTCTCCGTTTGCTCGGAGAAAGGGATCAGAGTTTGGATTCAACATTGTAGACAACTGACGCGCAAGCTGCGCCCGCTCTGGCCTCCAATTTTCGACGAAAATGAAGCCGGAGAAAGTCCTAATCAAGGTGGTCCTCCGGAAGTTTTAACTGGCTGTGGTCGAATTATGATGCACAGTTCCAGGTACGTCGGTACGGTGTAGTTGATAGTGGAATCCTAACGAACGGTAATCGAGCAAACATGGTTAAAGGAAACTTTGGAGATCGAATCAATCGAATCAATCGAATCAATCGAATCATCTTACTCAATCTGTCGATCTTCGATGCGTAAAGCGATCTTTAACGTTGAGTCGAATTTAAAGATGGTGGCCGTGATCGAAACGATGTCGTGAAAACTCGATCGCGTCTCTATCTAAACGCTATCTGCGGATCGTGGAAAAGATCGTAAGGGATAGTCGAAGCGCCTGTAGCAGGGGTTAATCCTTGGAAATGGCCGAAATCGTGACATTAAGCGAAACCCAAGTCGTTTCAGGCCGAGACGCGGAAACTTCTGACCAACCATTCGGCTCAAAGACTCGACTAGGTTACAGAAGGTAACGCGTGTACGAGACGGGTAGCACGAGTGGCAAGAGCGGCAAGAGCGGCGGGGATGGAGCGGAAGAAACGGTCGAGGAGGGAGCGAAAAAGGGACGAGGAAATCGAGCCCGGCGAACGAGCGAGCATAGGTGTTAACATTTGCTTTATAGCGATCGCTCTCCTCTCGAGCAATGGTTTAATACTTGGGTCGTCGACGTGCACGGTCGACACGCGAGAGAAACGTCCCCAGGACGGCGCCTAGTTGGGGGCACCCACGTACGCTAGCTTCGCTCGACCGTATTCGAACCGGAGGAAAATACGTATTCTTGTGGCCCACCTCGAGCATCTATTAAACGCGTAGAAGATTCGTCCGCATCGTTTTGCCCTTTTACTTTCTCTTTCCTGCTCCCTGTTTCCTTCCATTGCCGTTCAAGTCGCAACACCTTTACAACGTAAATTGGCATTAACGAATTCGGTTCGATCGAAATTTTAATAGAACCTACGAGGCATTGATCCATGGTAGTAATTTCGCTACTGTAACGAAGCATTAGCGTGCGCAAGTTTCTAGTTACGTAGGTTAGTAGGTACCGGTAGACGATAGGACGCATACTTGTACGGACCACAACGCGAGCCCATTAAATACTAGAATGACCGGTGGGCTTACAGACCGTTACGATACGTTAATACGAACCGGTGACAGAGAGCGAGTCCACTTCCTTCTTGCTCCTTGGTTTATTTTCATTTCTCCTTCTTATTCCTTTCTTCCGTTCCATCCCCAAACTTTCTTCGGATACTTGTCTCCCTTCTCTCGTCCATTGGCACGATATTTTGTTTTATAGTTATACAGCAAAGACACTTTTATTACGGCTTGTGTTGTCTTATATCTTTTTATCCCCCAACGCAATATCTTTTACTCGGAACAAGTCGATTCACACCGGTGGCCACTCGACTCGAAGACGCGAGCGCGTATAGCAAGCGATAGGAGATCTACGCGTTGTCCCGACCACGTAACGATCTGTATTTCGATTCGGGCTACTTTCGATGCAGCGATACCCATTTTCGGGCCGTAGTTGATAATATTTGCGATATTGCTCGCGCATCGATGTTAACGCACTCGGTAAGGTAACTCGAGGAAAGATAAATAATAAATAAGCCAGTGAAAGGTAGCAAGCCACGAAAAGATCTCTACTTTGCGTCGAACGCGGTCACGGTTCGTTCAACGACCTACCGATCTACGATCGATGAAATATAATTGTACCTAACTGGAAATCCTGTGATAAATGCGATCCTTTTGTTAGCCAGATAATGCAGCTAGTTTTCTACGTGAAACCCATTGTTGTCACGATACAACGTTTGCTATACGTCATGCGAAACTATCGAGAGGTTTCGTACACGAAGAACGTGCCCGAGCAATTACTTTTACGCGCCATTTTCAAACGATCGTTTAAAATTATTAATCGCTCGATAATTTTGCTCGAAACAGAGACAGCTTCTTCAAAGCGTAGCGATACTCGGGATAAATAGTTATAACTGGCAATAAATACTTACTTTGTGTAGAAAGCATCGTTGCACTCGGAACAGGCGAAGCTGCGTTTTCGTCCAGATTCATCCGACCACTCCATCGATGTCGATCCCGTGCACTCTTTCTGATGGGCGTTTAGGTCCGATCTTCTCGAAAAGGACACCGTACACTTGGCACATGGAAACGGACGTTCCCCGGTATGACTTCTAATGTGATTCCGCAACGACACTTTCGCGAAGGCCTTCTTACAAACGGGGCAAGAATATTTTGGTAGCGATTTGCCGCAACTCGCATCGTCGTTATCGTTTCGCACGATCCCAGCGTGAAGAGCTTCGTGAAAGATAAATTCCGCTTGGGAGTTGGTTGAGAAACTACAGCTGCCGCATTTCCATTCGTCTTTGACGCTTGCCGTTTTCGATTCGTTTAATTTATTATCGTCGCGACACTTGTTCTCCCTCGTGTGCCTTGTCACGTCTTGCGAAAGGGCAAAAAGTGTACCGCATTTGGGACATCTGCACGGGAAAACATCGATTACTCTTGAACGCGTATTATCGCGATCTCGATATCGCGAGCTTTACTCCTTACCTGTGACAAAGCTCAGGATGATCAGCGAGAAGGTGTTTCTTATGCTCCGACAGGTTCGCTTGTTTTTCCTCGCAATGAGGACACTCTCGAATCGTGGTTATCAACGAGTCTTGATTACTTTTCCGAGCCTTCACGACTTCCTTGTGACTCGAGGTTCTTCGATGCAAAACAGCTTCCTGAGGGGTTGCAAAGTTCATCGAGCAAAATGAACAGAAATAAGGAGCTGGCTCGGACGACTCGTTCGTCACGTTCGTCACGTTCGTCACGTTCGTCTCGTTGGTCTCATTCTTCTCGTTCCTCTCGGTTTTCACGGTATGACAAGTCAACCGGTGACGTTGAAGCGCCACCAACGATCTAACTATTTGCGGGCATAGATTGCATTTGATTCGCTGTTGATACTCATCCGTCGCGGTCAAAGTCTCTTCGTGTCCGGTTTCCTTGACGTGCAATCGAAGCTGTAAATTATATCGAAATCGACGATCGCAGCTGCCACAGGGCAACGCTCGTTGACGACCGATCACGATCGGTACCGAACCGTTCATCATCGAAACAACGTCCCGATGACTCGAACTCAGCAGGTGAGTATCCATGGTTTCGTTATCTTCGCACCAAAAGTCGCAAGGAGTACATTTGTAGCTGCCACCGATCTAAAAAAATGGGAACCGATAAAGTTGAAAATAGCGTCGAGAAGTACCGAGTTACACCTATATCGAAACGAACGATAAACAGGATACCTGTTCGAGAGTTTTCGCGTGAAAATCGGATCTCCAATGATGCAGAAACGTTTCCTCCGTGTTACAATAAAACCGACAAGAGAAACACTGAAAGGGACATTGCCGAACCACATTCGCCATATTTTCTAGTAAAAAGCGACGCGCTCGTGGTCCACGAGGATTTACACCGGCGACGCGACAGTGATAATGAGAGAGCAAATGCTTGCCCATTTGTGCCCTTCTCACTCGGGCATGGCACATCTCGCAGCAAAGTATTTCCTTTTCTCGTTTGCGTAAACTTTTTTTAACTTCCTTCGTCTCCGGTAGTTCCTTGCTTCTCTGTCGATCAAACGTATCGATCAGTTTCCTAACGTTAATCAACTATCTTTACGGATAAAAAGGATCGGTAATCGAATGGAAACGAGATAGGTCATGCGAAGAATAGATCGTAAAAGGAACGAAATGAAATCGACGAAAATGATGATCGTTACTTGATTACGAGGCGATGTCTTTTTCGCAGCGTACAAGTTGGCGGAACGCGGCGGGCAAAGAACACCATCGATTTCTCGGATGCTCCTTCTAGCGTGCAAATCAGAGAGAAGATGCCTGTTGTAGACCAATCGAGATGCAAGTTTCCTGCCGCAAGGACTGCACCAATATCCTGATTCGATATCCGTTTGTGCGCCCGGTACCCATTTCCCTCGCGTGTGTCCTGGCGGTGGTTGTCCGACGTTGCTCTTAACCTCGTATTCTTCGAGCTTCTACGAAACGCGAAGCGAAGAGGAAACATGTGTTATTTGAAAAAGTAGGAAAAACATGGAGCGTTTGCTAAAACAATTTCCACGATCGTGTACCTGCGAGGGATCCGAAGGTCGCCATTTGCCACCGGTATAAGTCGGTGGCGGATGCTCTTGATGTTCGTCTTCGGGCTCCACATCGTCGTCTTGAAGTTGAGACATATTTTGGGGAAGATCGTCCAATTCTGGCTTCCATTTGCCACCGGTGTGACCGCGCGGTGGACGTTCTCGATCCTCCCCATCGTCAGATTCCGAGTAAGAGTCATCCTCCCCCAAGTCTTCCTCCAATATATCGTCCTCCGAGTCCTCGTCCTGTTGGTATTCGAACTCGTATCTGGTTAAATCCTTATTCTCGTTGTTCGCCACCAACTCGGCCAATATCGTGTCTTCCAACCACGTCTGATGAACTTGCTCGATCCTTTGCGACTCCTCTTGTCTCTTTCTATCGGTCTGTTTGGTTTCGACGTGAGACGTCATTAGACTTTCCAAAGAATTTTCCGGTTCGTGTTTCACCGAGAACGCAGTGCTCTCGATGTTCGCAGTGACATGGGTCATCGATTGGCTTAATTTGTTCCGACTGCCCGTAACCGTAGGCTTGCTGGCCGCGGAAGAAACGATATCGGGAAAGCCAACGAGGGATGGCATGCAGAGATGGTCGGTTGGATCGTCGAGTTCCGAAACACCGGGCAGCATACTGTGAAGCTTTTCTTTTACCGTCGTTTCCTCCGCGTCCACCTGCGCTTTCTGACCCTTTTTCCTTTTATCCTCTTTTTTAAACTTCCTACTTTCCTCCAGCAAAGCGGTCACCCTTCGAGGATTCGACTTCGAGCTGCTCTGAAGCTCCAACGAGCTAAAGAACGCGTCCGCGTTCAGTATTTCGGGATAGGAAACGGTAGTCGGTGTAGTAGGCGATACACGCACGGCCACGCTTTTGTCGTCCGGTGGCCGACATCCAGATTGACGATGTCGTACGTAGTTCTCGAGACCATGTATCGTCAGATGACACTTGATACAGAAATGAGTGTCGTCGTCGTCCTCGTAACTATCCATCGGTTAACCGCCTACTCTGGAAACATGCATACCGATGTATCTTTCGATCAATGATAATCCGTTCGGCCAACAAGCAACGAACGAATAAACGAGAAAATTAAGGATAACGTTCGACGCGACCAGCTAGTCACGAAACTTTCCGAGGCAGAGAGAAAGTCGAGCTACCCGTGAAGAAACTTTTGCAAAAAGTAAGACGAACGAGAACGGGAACGGGACCGAGAACGGGAACGGGAACGGGAACGGGAACGGGAACGGAAACGGGAATGGGAAGGGGGATGGGAATGGGAATGGGAATGGGATTGGG
The DNA here is from genome assembly GCA_019453375.1 of Ctenoplectra terminalis. Lineage (NCBI taxonomy): Eukaryota > Metazoa > Arthropoda > Insecta > Hymenoptera > Apidae > Ctenoplectra > Ctenoplectra terminalis. The sequence goes on from SMSQ01020751.1 coordinate 575,806, forward strand.
AATGGGAACGGGAACGCGAACAAGGACCGGGACGATATCGATGGGACAACTGACGGATCGTGTATGGATTACGCGTAAAGGGCAGTGCATCGCGTAAGCGAACCGCACCGAAGGTCCGATATTCGCGGAACAGAAGGGAAACAAGTTGACGCTTCGTACGAGCTAGGGGTAGGAAGATCGGTCGATGCCGCTTGGCCGTTATTCGGACGACGACACTTCGCCTCCCAGTCCTGGCCGACCCTCCGCCGCCCTCTGCCGCCCTCTGCCGTCCTCCCCAGCCCGTTACCAACCCCTGCTTACTTCCAACCATCCACCGCCACCCCCTCACCACCTCCCACCCACCTCCACCTCATCCTCTTCCTCCTCTTCCTACTCTTCCTCCTCCTCCTCCTCCTCCTCCTCCTCCTCCTCCTCCTCCTGCTCCTCGTCCTTCTCCCGCCCGGACGCCTTCCGCTACCTCTACCCCCGGCCTTGTTGCGCCCTTTCCGTTTCCCCTTTCCAAAGTCTGCGAACCGGCAGCGACCTCGTGGCTTCGTCTCCCTACACCCTGTCGCCTGTCTCTCCTCTCTTTCTCGTCTCCCTTTCATCTCCCTCTCGTCTTATTAAACGGAGAAAACTACCAAATGAGATTTCCATCCGGCTCGAAACACGCTCCTCGCGACCCGATCGCTTAACGCGCGGATCTAGGCGGATCGTTTACTTTTGACGTGACTAAAATTCGATTTGTAACGAGATACCGGAATTCTCGAATTATAGGGAATACCTAGCTCTTCGACCAACGCTTTCTTTTCTCGTTCGTTCGTTCGTTCGTTCCAAAAACTCGAGAAAAACAGTAGTCGATTCGTCCACAGCATAAGCAACGACACCCCGAAACTAATCGTGGATTAATAAACCGGGTACATAATCGAGTTATACCAAAATCAAAATACCAATCGAATTTTCTTGCACCGCACTTTTTTACTATCTCTTGTACGAAATATCGCGAAAGGTTTTTGCACGCGTATCCTCAAACATGAACGCGTCACGCAATCGTTTGCCACGAGAGAACAACTATAAACGCAAACGGATCAAAGCAAACTCATCCCAATTAAGCTTAGGACGTTCGTAGCATATTAAATATTTGCGGAGCAGGGACAATCTTTCGAACAACGATATTAATTGTATACCGTGTTCAACGTAGACAAAGACGCGAACGACCTGCGAGATGGAAGAGCAGGACTAAATCGAGTGGACAGATCCGTCGAGATTTACGAGTGTTTGCCGGAAAAACAAGAAAGCCCGTTAATTGGCTAGCGGTTGCGGACAGCATCGAGACGTCGATACGTCAATATAATATCCAACTTTGACATATCGCGCAGAGACTTCCAACCAACCGATGGCCTCGTTAACGTTGATCGACGATCACCGATGACTAATCCCTTATTACCCATCGTACCATGGGAAAAAGTACAGCGCACCTGGTACCAAGGAAACCCTGCTTTTCGTTCAATTCTCGTACGCGAAAAATAACCAACGGTTCGACCAAAGAACGCGAAGCCACTTTGCGATCTAACTGCAGACACGGGGAGAAAGGAGAGCCACCGAAGGAAGAGGAGGGATGGATACTTGTTGAACGCACGAACTAGACGAATTCCCTCTGTTACGATGCCACGCGAGGCTAAATTACACGTGCCGCGTACCGCGTGCCGCGTGCAACGGGATACCGTACGATATCAGACGATATAGGACAATATAGGACGAAGAACGGCTGTGGTTTGACGCAAATCGCAACTTTTGTTTCGACCTTTCCGAACTGTACGCGTCATAATTATATCGTGGATTCGATTCAGTGGACAAGTTGAACAGATGCGATCTAGAAACGAGATGCGACGCTTCCCCGTTTGCGACGAAACCGATCGGTGTCGCTAATCCGATCGAAACGGTCGAGGGTTTCGAGCGTCCCCTTCGTTCTTCCATATCAACCGCAATTAACGGTAATCACCGCTCTAACCCTCGCGGACGAATCGGCTCGAATAACTACCCTTCTTGGTCGACGCTCTTGCGTAAATCGATCTTTAAAAAACCGAGCAAATCCAATTTCAAAGTTTGAACGTTCTTTCATCGAAGTGAAAAAAAGCAAGTAACGGCGAAATTAGAAACGGTCGATTCTATCGAACAGACGCCGATCTCTAAAATGTGTATCGTCGATGAAAGCAACGATAGGGTGCGTAAGAAACTGTGGCGGAAGGACGATACCTTTGCGATGCCGAGTTTCGCTGGATCTTTGCGAATCGAAAGGTCCGAAAAGCGTAGGAAGGCGAGATAGTCGTGGACAAACGTCCGAGATGGGTAAAGCGCAAAGAGGTGGAGGTTGGTCTAGAAGGGAGATAGACCGGAGGTAGACGCAGGGGATGCAAGGTCCGGGGAATATTGAGCCGCTCCGTTAATGTTTATAACGACGTTAGACGTTGGTGTCCCCGGTAGCGCGTGTATAGGTGCCATAGGATAGCTAGGTGGCTTCGCCTACCCTCTAGCATAGCCTCCGCTTCCTCCCTTCTCACCCTTTACATTCGTGTCCTTCGCTCTCGTATCTTCTCCTTCTCCTTCACTGCCTATGCTTCCCTCTTTCTCTTTCTCTTTCTCTTTCCCTTTCTCTTTCTCTTTCTCCGCGTTCGTGTGGCCGCGTCTCTGTTTCTCCCTTTCGCGTTCTTTCTTTCTCTCTCTGCATCCGTCGCTCTCTTTCTCAACGGTGGCACACAGCGTAGTAGTAACAACGGTAGCAGCAGAGGTAGAGGCAACGGCAGAGACAGAGGCAGAGGCAGAGGCAGAGGCAGAGGCAGAGGCAGAGGCAGAGGCAGAGGCAAAGGCAACGGCAGGACAGGAACTGACATAAGCGCACGAGTGTGTATGTAGAGCACGTACTCGGGGGCTCTCCAGTTCGACGGAGTAGGCGGAGGCGGGTGGATGGGTGGGTGGTTGGGTGGTCGTAGGGACCTCTCGGTCGAGAGTATGGGTTGTGGGTGGTGGACGGGTGGATATAGCGCGGAGGGTGAGTATGTCGGTGGGTCGACGAGGAAGAGGAGAAGGGGAGGGCTGCATCCTAGCAATGGGACGAGGGAGCCTCTGTCTAATCGATGCCGCGGCGGTGCGCGCTCGCCCCGCTGGCTATTACGCACCTTAATGTCCTTTTCCCTCGCCTCCTCCCCGCGCCAACCACCCCCCGGTCTCTTCCTCCTCTTCCACCTTCGACGCCGCTACCCCCTCGACTGCTTCGCTACCTCGCCACCTTCCTCGTCTCACCAGCCTTTCTTCGTTTCTGCTTCTCTTTTCATCCGCGACCCTCTACGCTTTCCTCCCTTTCTCCTTTCCGCCACCTTTCTCTCGACGTTTCCCTCTTTTACCCGCTGCCTCGTTCTCTCGAGCACCGAGAGGCGGCCATGACACGTGTCAATCTACCGCAGACGCCCGATCGATACCGACGGACCTCGGCTTCTCTCTGCGCTCCTCCACCTCTTTCTTCGCCCTATCGTCGACAACCACCCCATCCTCGTCCACCTAACCACCCCATACCAACCCACCCCCTTCGTCAACCAGCCCGCACACCCACCACCGCCCCCCCCCCTTTTACCCGTCCCTCGCGACCCCTTACGACCACGCGCCACACTCCCTATACCGAACCTTCTGCGAATGCTGCCGCTGCTATACACGCTGACGCCAACCCTCGACCCATGACCCATGACCCGCTCTGCCACCGTCACCGAGAGAATCGCGCCTATTTCAACTACAAAGGAGATTTCGTTTTCGAGGCTTGACCAATTGCATGGCAAACGCCGGCCAACGACTTTCCTCTCTGTCGCGCGTTTTCAATGTCCCTGCTCTGTCAAGCCCGCCGAGAAACCTGTCCTTCCTGTCCCAACCGCGTCACGAGAGCCTTCGAAACTTTATCCAACTCGGACCACCTTCCTTCCAATTCTATGGAATTCCAATGTTTCCAGCTCTCGATCATTTTTACCGTCCGACTTTCCACGCTTCTCGAGACGGTTACGTTCTCCAGTCGTTCGCGCTCCGTACATACTAGGAATACCTACGTTCAGCGGAAATTGTGGCACATGCAAACGCGTCGATCCGTTTCTCTGACCCAATCCTATGATCGAGATTCGTCGGTCCGTCGCTAATTGTTTTGAAAAATTATTTCATCGCTATCCCTGGATCGTCGCGGTCGAAATTTGTTCGAAACTCTTTTAGAAACGTCCCGTTTGTTCTTCCTGTTTAAATCTTCGTACCGAATTTATGAAACTTGCTTCCCCCGCAAAATAGAGTCGACGCAACGATTAAAGAAAAGCAACTTGTTTCGATAGACACAACACTGGTATACATTTCGCATGGTACAATCTAATAAAATATATACTTATATATATTCTCCTACGTGTATTCATTGATACAAAAATACATTGCGCAACGTGTCCACGCGTTTAATGTACGCACGACTATTTCCATACAAGTTTTCTATCGTTTCTATGTTACTTTCAAATAATAGCTCCACAGAGTTCGACGGTAAGAAGCATGTATTCGTCGGCAACTCCAAACGTTTTCGATACCCGATAATTCACGAATCGAGCCGAAGCCGATTTCGTTACGTTAGAAACGCGTGAAGTTTATCGAGGTCGTAAACTTTCAACGACCGCGAAAATATGCGAGCACTACGAGGAAAGAACGTTAAAATACGATAGTATGCGTCTTTTGCCGCGCTCGGGTTTCGCGGGACGTTGATGTTTCGACCGACGATACCAGCTGATGTATCCTTCGCTCGAAATAATGCATCGGGAACCATCGTGATTCGTGGACTTTGATCGGCATGAAAAAAAGCAGATCCATGAACGCGCGATACGTTCGTAGTTCGGTTAACCGTGGGGGTTCGTCTGCGATTTCTCTGCGTTAAAACACTGAAGAAATTATTTTCAAACAAGTCGAGTCTGGTCAGCGGACTTCTCATCTGGTAGTGAATTCTAATCGTCGATTTCCCGAGTTATTTTCGAAACTACGAAGGTTACTTAGCTTTGAACAGGGACCGTTAAGTGTTGCCCTCTCGAACGAGACGAATCTTGTCTCTCTGTCTACTCTTTTCTTTCCTTCCTTTTTTATCCGCTTTATTCTCGTCGGCTGACCTACGCGTGGAAACGAGCTTTCGGAGAAACCGGAAAAAATCCTTCCACTTTTGTTTTCCGGAGCTAATCCGATGAAAAGGAAAAAAAAAGAAAACGTCCAGGTGATGCCCTACAGCGCTACAGGGTACCGTCCGAATTGATTCGTACCCTCGGTTCCCCCTGTTTTCATCGATCGAGTAGCTCTGCTTATTAAAACAGTTCCGATGGCATCGCATCAAGAAAAAGTAACGAAATACGATTAATCGGTATAACCGCTCCTTCTTTGACCAATGGATCAGTTACGCTATAATTTGGCGAGAAACGTAAAAATACTTAAAAAAAAAAAATTCAATTCGGCATCGATAACGTAACATCGGTAGTATTTTTATCAATTAAATATTTACCATATTTCGCATGTGTATCGTTTCAGATGTCGCCTGTAACGATACAACGGTCAAAGTTTGATGCATCTCAATTCGTCTATCTCGTGCCATTTGGCCAACGATTCGATCTCTACGATTTGCAATTCAACTGCAATTTTCTACGTACGTTGTATGGTTAAAATATATATATATATATACATATCCGGAATCTGTCGAATTTTTTTTATCAGAAAGATTGATTTCGCGTTAACATCGATTGTCGAATATGTCCGCGTGCTGTCGCGGTTCTGTCCAAAGTGTATCATTTACCAACTATGTAAGTACGCTCCCAGATGTCAAACCGTCATAAGATCGACGGTGTCACCACGGTAGATAGTTGAGAAAGGCGGTGTATACGGTACTTTATTTTACCATGTGCACTTATTTTGGATCCCGTGGGGAACTGTCTGTACAAAACGAGTAAACGTGCACGGTGGACTTGTGTACTGACCCACATTGTCGTTGCATAACGGGACGTCTTTCGAAATATTCGCAAGTTTAGAGCCTTCGGTCTCGTCCACCGACGACGGCAACGCTCGTAAATGGAACCCCTGCAGTCACCGAGAGACACAAACGCAACTGACGTGTACCACGTGCGCGAAACGCTGTTTTTCAATCTTTCGGTTTCACGATATCTCTTGTTTCGACGAATAAAAATTATCTCAATTATGTTTCATCAAGTGGGTACTATCTATATTTATAAGATAGATTCCAAGTATCCTAATTCAGTTTAGCCTTAGTTTTTATTTAATAAAAAATTTACTTTATACGATACATTGGCGTATCAAATTCGGTGCGATTTATCTATTTTTTGGTCATATTACACGTTCGACATAAATTTCACGACATATATTCCTTAATTTTAAGAACACTCGTAAATGTTCCAATACCATTTTTACAATAGTGTATCGCGGTAAATTCGAGTCACATTTAGCGTGGCTTCCAGAGTAAAGAAAAAGATTCAGCTACCGACAAAACTACTCGATGAAAACGTCACCTAATAAACGATCTCGTAAACGTCGGGCCGCGAATGTCGGCGGCGTTGAATTGGTCTGACGCGCGTAGAAACGACACGATCGCTTCGCAACCCCAGAACAAAAACGGCACCACGATCGTCGAAATAAAATACTCTTTATGACAGTCGCCGCCGCTCCGAATCCTTAACACCATTGGCGTAAAACCCGGGCGTGACAATTGCCACGAATATCCCTAGCTTCTCGAAGAAATTTTCTTCGACAAAGAAACATAACATTCATTGGATGGAACGCACACTGTAAAACTGAACGCAACGACTCAGAGGATTGCAACTTTAACATTTGTTCGGACCATTGCGCCGACCAAAACTTTAATTTCTTTTTACATTTCATTGGAATCTGCATACTTTTAAAATTCATGGGAATTAATACGAGTTACGTAGCGGAGAAAGAAACAACATTTGTGCAGCGATAAAACCGCTAACGGATCAGTTTTGTATCGAGTCGATATATGCATAGATACCAGCGAATACATTATTCTTGGCGGGAAAATTAAAATTTATAGGTAGACGGGATAAATTGTTATATATATATATATAAAAAAGAAGTTCGTGTTTCACGAATCGTTGGTATAGAATCTTCAAAATTACAGCAAGAGAAGGATCTCGCGAAGGACGAATGGTGAACCAGCAGTAAATCGGGTGTCGGTGCAGTTTTAATTGACAGGAATGTTTAGCGGTAACGAACGTAAGGTGGAAGAAACCGAATAAGTAGGAGGTAAGAGTAAGACAGTAACGGCTACCACGATGCCAATGACTACGGCAACGCAACGTCAACGGCAACAGCAACGACAACAGCGACCGACAATGGTAGCGGCAGCGGTGACGGTGGCGGTGGCAGCATCGGTAGCAGGAACTGCAGAAGAGGAACAGCGCAGCGCCAGGGCCACGACTAGATAGAGACACAGCGGCAGGAGCATAAACATCCCGGTGGCGGCAGTGGTGGTGGCGGCGACGTCGGCGGCGGTGGCGGTGGTGGTGGCGGAGGCGGCGGGGGCAGCGCGCACGTTCCACACCGTGGGCGTCGCCATCGAGTTCCTACCACAACGGCAGGGGTGTTCTATGACGCTATAGATCATGCGGGCTCCGCCTGGTAGGCGGGCACAGCTTGGTAGTTGGTACGCCAATGCTCTTTTCCCCTCGGCTCCTCCAACCTTGGCAGCGCCGCCACCGGTGCCCGCCAAAACGATCTCCGCTCACCAACTATCTACAGTTTGACGAACTCGTATCCTTCGACCTCCTTCCGATTCTTTTCCAACTCGAATTTTCGTCCCGAATTATCGCGAGACACTTTTCGCTGGGGGTAACGTTCGTTCTTCGTTCGATGATGGATCGAAAGCTTCCGAGAAAACTCGAAATTTTCAGAACAAACAGCCACGATCGTAACCAACGTTACCCTGACCTCCGAACGCGGAAAATTACCATTTCTTCTCTTTCTTTTGCAAAAAAACAACATATTTTCTTAACCCGGGAATAAGAAGACCGGAAAACTAATCTTCGAACATCGATTCTTGCCAACAAACGCGTATTCTGCGGTCTACGAGGTAAAACTGTTTCGAACCGTTACGCTCCTTTTTTCCGAGAACGATTGGGTAATTAATCGAACCAAAAACGTTTATAAGAATAGATGATCCGATAGTCTGTTACGTATATGTTGAGAAACGTTTCGATGTACCAAATTTTTGTCGCGGATACAACGTAACCTTCAACCACGTCGATCGTTCATGTTGTTTACAGTGAATTACATTTAAATATCAAGGTTTAAAACGTTTTTGAATATCATTTCACTATGTACCGACATACTTGTTTAATAGGAACGCATATATGCTTTTATATTTCGTTAAATATCAAGAAAGAAACGATATGCTTAGGATTCCTGCATAGATGTTTCTAAAAACTTTGGTGGAACATACATCCTCGAAAGAATAATAGTTTTCCATAAAAATTTTGAGGTTAGTTTTTAAAATTCTTCAATACTAATCTATTCGCAAGGTAGAAACGAAGTTTCAACGTTGCATCGCGTTTTTCGATAAAGAACAATGAATGTGATGCACTCACCGAACTTGGTGGGAAGCCCACTGGTCTCAAAGGGATGAAAATCTCGAGAAACTCGTAGGTGTGGCTCCGTGACGCCGTAGTACCGTGGTACGCTACATCGTCAAGCAGCGCCTCTAGCGGGGAAAAGAAGAGTTACTCGTGCGGAGTGGTTCTCCCCTCTCGTGCTTTAGAGCGGGGCCGAGGTGGTTAGGGACCCCGCCTCCTTTCTCGACCATCTCTTACGCGCGCGAGCGCAACGTCAGTCCCTCGGGCCCATCGACGAACTTTCGTCGCACTATTTCGGTCTCGTTATTCGCGATTCGTTTCCTTTTTTTTTTTTCTTACCAGAGGTAACAGTGTGCAACTGGAAATAAAGGAAAACGCGTGGGTACCAGAATGCGATCACGTTGGAGCAGACAGTGCATCCAGCGACGTGGAGTGGTTGTCATTGCGCCGCCGCTAACCTCTTTACCAGCCCCCTCGCCCGTTATCGTCGCGGTGTCGAACCGACAAGTAGCCGAAGAATACCGACGTTCGCGGAGAATCGTCTCTCCGATTTCGTCCGTCCATTCGGTATAGGTCTGTTCGCTGCTCTCTTTACGTCCGAATCTTCCGATTTCGGTTCGTGATCTCTTGTTCGTCGTCATCGACAGTGTCTATTCTTCGGCTTTGATTTTCGATAATCGTCTCTGATTTCTGTGAATCGCATCGGTCGGTAAAGTGAACACGAACGCGAACGCGAACGCGAACGCGAACACGAGTATGCAGTGGAAGAGGTGAGAAGAGTAGTCGAAGAAGAGTGGGCAAAAGGCAAAACATAGCAAGGAAGAGCTGGCAAGCGAGGAAACGAGAACGAGTGGAGGAGACGCGAGGGAAAGAGGACTACTACTCCTGGGGCCCCCCACCACGCGGGCTGCCGCCGCGACGCCAGTCCGTAGTCAGTCAGCGCTGGACCGCCGCCCGCTCGATTTCGCGATCCACGAACGACGGTAGCCACCACTTCCACCTCCACCTCCTCCTCCACCTCTGCTTCTTTTCTCTTTACCTTGCTCACGTTCTTGCCCTCTACCCCCGCATTCTCTCTCACCCCTTCTCTCTTTCTCTCTTCATCGAGATCTATCCATCCGTTTCTCCATCTCTCTATCTTTATCTTTCTCAGTATTTTTCGTACACCTTTTGTCTCTCTTTCTCTCTCTCTCTCACACACACATACACTATCTCTCTCTTCCCTTTCCTTCTCTCTCTCTCTCTCTCTCTCTCTCTTTCTATTTATCTCTCCTTCTATTCCTCTTTTTCACCCTTACGCTTTCAATTGGTCTCCAAGGTATACACCTACGAGCACGCACATAGATGCGATCGCGTATCGGCTCTCCCTCTCTTTCTCTTGTTCTCTTCCATTTTCCTCTGTCAAGCGAGCTTTCGCTAGCTCCGTACGTACGAATGTAAGTACGTACGGCGGAGTGTCGTACGCGCGTCCCAAGTGGATGCAAGGCGTCGTCGCGAGGCACACGTCCCGTACACAAGTTATCGCGCGATCATCGGAGTTCTCGATCCTCGATAAGAGAATCACAGTTTTTGGAGCAACGAGTCGTTCCTCCGTTTCGAGAATCGCGCAGTGTCGAGCGATCTGCTCGACGTCACCGAGTTGCTTTTAAGAGAAACGCTACGCGCAGAGTGCATTCGCGAATCTTAGTGATGCCGATACGTAACGCGTAAAAAGTGGCGTAATCGAGGCTCGTGTCGTGTCGATTTTCCTCGATGATACACGCGGAGGAACGAACGATCGCATTTCGAACGTGTTTGTGTCTCCCTCGCGACGCGCAACTTCCAGAAGACGCCACATTTCTCACTTTTACCTTGGATCCTTCGTAGGTGCGGCTTATCCAACGTTGTAACCTTCGTCCGAGCAGGCCTACTATTCTGCGTTTACAAACAGTGAAGCATTCTGAAAGTTCCAAACCGTGTCTCGTCCATCTTCTACGCGCCGCTGTACAACAGTGATACACGCAATATTATCGGTGATCGCGAGATCGTTTGGAGTGAGATCGCTTTCAACTAGTCGTGCATGGATCACGAAATTGGGGGATTTTTTCGTCGGTTCAAGTGTAATCAGTGCGCGGTATTTCGCGAGTATAATTTCGAGCTTGAAACTGGAAAATATTTTCATCGTATACGATAGCCTATATTTGCGTTCTCGCGATTACTAGTGTACGAGCACCGATGTAGGTGCGGTTCATCGTAGAAACGATCAAACAAACTAAGGAAGAAATGATAACGATCCTTGAAATACCGATTATAACGACAATACCACCTATCGAAATCGCGATGAGGTAGTGTTCGTCGGACACGCGCGTGTGGGTGACCGTAGTGCACGGAGAAGGGAAACTTTGAACAGTTTCCCGCGGAAGATCTACGGCGGATCTTCGAGCGACATTTCGACACACGACCGTCACATGTTTGGGATCCGATCGACTGCTTTTAACGAGCGAAGACCTGGAGGCCACAGAGATAATCGAGCATCCCCGAAGGACGCAGATGCCCCGAAGGAAACAGCACGCTCCGCAACGTATGAAATGTAAGTAAAATTTTAACGTTGCGTCCTTAAAAACGATAAAGGATTCTCGATGAACGCTACCTGGCTTGTAAGCTCTCGATAATACCACGCGAAAGCAAAAAAGAAAAAAACAAATTGTTTACAAGATTTAGCATGGAAAGCTGGCCGGTATGTGAGATCGACATTCCTTCGTTGTTATTTTCTCGTCTAGTACGCGGAACCACGTGTAGCACGTTCCTATATAGTACCACGCGTCGTTTTCCCGAGTAATTTCATGCGCGTATTCGTCTTCTCGATAAAACAGCATTTTTTACGAGCTTGAGAAAGCGCGCTAATGAAGAGATAAATTTTATCGATTCTAGACGTCCCTCGTTTCCTTCGATCCCGCAATCGATTACCGTATTATTTATTCTCACGACATGGCTAAATTATTTTACCGAATACAAGTTATTCGCAACGCGTACGTTAAACATCTTTACGCATCGGTTAATCTAAAGTGACTCCTATAAAGTCAGAGGAAAATTTTATCTCGACTCGTAGAATGCCGTTCGCTGAAATTATAACGTTAACTCGTCTCTCGTATTATGGAGTATACAAGGAGCTTTGGACGTATCTGTTTGCACAGAAATGATGTCAGTTACCTATTCCATGTAGATTACACAAGACGGTAAAAATTTCTTCTTCGAATTTCGACTTTTTCTCCCACATGTACCTACCTAACCAGTTCGAAGATCAATTCCACTAGTTGTTTCTTTTAATCGTGTAAAATAAAAAAAAGAAACAAAAAATCATCAGCTAGAATTCGAACCGTTAAAAACAAAATATCTTCTCTAAGGCTTGGATAGGTCGTTTCGAAAGCTTGTTTTTTTTTTGTTTTTTTTTTTCAAAAAATTAAAGCGCAAGCGTTAGGAATGGTTAAGAGAGAAAAAAAATTCGATATCGAATGGAAACAGTCGACAAAATTTTGTAGGTGCGGGTAGAAAAACCAGCCGTCAAACGGCTAGAGGATTCGTGCGTTTGAACGCTCGATGCGCGCCATGCTGCTTTTCCCACGTGGGGAGCCATGAGGCGTAAACAAACTCGCCCCTGGTGGAGGACGCCATCTTGGTGAAGTTCTGCCGGAAACATTTACAATTCACTCAACTTGCCCTACCGAAACTCGGCCAAGCGCCGATAAATCTCGTTGTGCGCGCGCGCGGATACCCGCCGCGTACATAAATCCACGGCAGTCTACGGAGTTTCGGCGCCGTAAACGCCACAGTTTTTCGCCAGCTTCCGTGGTGCCAGAGCTTCCGAGCGAATTCAGCTTTCGATGACGTTTTTGCGGAATTCTGCGTTTCTCGACGACGCACCGCGTACCTTTTACGTTCAATCCGCATTGTCGCATCGACGTTTGTCATATATCGTTGCGTAAAGATTTGGTTAAGTTTTATTACGATTCCATGAGCGTAGAAACAAAAAATGAAGAATCTGTCGTGTAGTTTATCACGTTTCCATTCGTAGCTGCGCGTTACTGGAAATGGGTAGGAGTCGAAGCAAATATGAAACGAGACGCTGTACGATGAAGCCGTCAGCGAAAGTAGGTGCGAATAGGTTAAGAAACGACAAAATACGCTTCACCGATCGTGCAGCGTGGCTTGAACTAATTTCTCCGTTTAATTTATGATGTCCCGGTGAAAGGACCCGAGAAACACGCCGATCCGCGAAACGCGAATCGATCTCTCGTCTATCGAGTCTGCCATCGTGCTGTGATTGCTACTCTCAGGAAGTTAATTAGCAGTATATTGCCGTTAGATCGTGGTCTTGCCTTGTTGAAAAATGCTTGATGAAATATTGACGAAATTAGTTACGATGCTTGCAAATGAAAAGGTTGAAAAGCAAGCAACTACATATTGTATATTCGTGACAGATTCGTTTCTGACTTTTTTGCGTCCACCTAAGTTTCGGTGAAACGATAAATGGTTTGTTTAAAATAATCGTTTGTGAGAAGCTAGCATTATTTATTGCCGCTCTTTTCGGCTGGAGGAACGAACGATGGGTGATTCAAGATCGCGTTAGTCTAATGCGTTGGCTATTTATCAGAAAATTCGTAGCTGGCGCAACAGGTGCAGTTTAAAGGCATCTTCTCTTCTTAATGTCCGAAAAAGCAAACTCGTCCGTAATTCGATCTCGCGGCTCTTTCGATCGGTGGGAGCGGGTCGCGTTACACCGTGCGAACGGTAAGGAAGAAGCGACCACGCGTTTAAAGCTGAACGTATTACATGTAAGTACAACGTACTTCTTCGCCGTGACCATTCACCCTGAGAATTATCCATATCGTCGCGGCCTTTTCAATATTCGTCCGACGAATAGATACCGTCGGAACGAATCGAACGAATCTTCGAAGAAGAGAGGCTCGATAGCGGTGCGCTAATTATAAAGCGTCGCTCGAATAGCTTCGGAGGACACGATCGAGTTGGCTACCGTTCCGTGCGTTTCTCCACGACTCGTGATCCACGGCTCCATTCATAAAGCAGGAAGAGTGCTTTAAGTCCGCGCACGCGCATCCAAACGGCCGTCGTTCGTCGTCCGTCTTCGCTACCAGATATTTTTGGCGGTCCGGAATTATAAAGCCAGCATGGTACTATATGGTTTCATTCGAGACGCCACGAGACTCGTCGCGAGATTCGGTGCAAACGAAATAACCGGATGAAAATGATCGATTCGACGACAGACAGATCTCGCGTATTCAACGCCAAACTTCTACCTCACCGATTATATTTAGAATGCCTGTTGGTTGTCCAGCAGTAGAGCTAATTTTTTCTTCCATTTCGTATCTCTTTACCGTTTTCGACGAGAATCAGGAATCGAAAATTGAGAGAATCGACGGCATCCAAAGTCGAGTCTTTGAGACGATTGTTTTTGTTAAAAAAGGCAACCTTGAACGGACAAGAAAAAGAAAAAAAAAAGAAAGAAGAAGAACACGTTTTTCCCATGCGTATACCTGCCGCGAGGCCTACGAAACGTACCGCAAAAAATTTACGACGATTTCTGACGTCCTGGAAAGCACGAAGCACGCTACAGGACACGCGGTTCGTACTCCCGGAGATACCTGCTCCCTCTTACAAGGAGAAATTTCACTGGCGATCGTAGTAAAAACCCTCGGTGACCCGTGGTGAACGACGCCCATTGCGCAAAACTTTCACTTCAAACAATGCCGACGCATTTTTCGGCCTCGAAGCCTCGCTCCTCTACTGCCATAAATCCTTCAACCCTGCGGAAAAAGCGGTGTGCCCTTTGCTCGCCAGCTTTGGACAGACGCGGAAACGAGGAGTCCGCATAAGTTGTACGACTAAACGCGGAAAATCCTGCGACAGTTGATCGACGAACGACCTTCGAAACGGATACAGAAAAATGGTGCGTACCATCTTGTAAGGTTCGATGGAAAAGTTTACCGTCGAATTAGGCGACAAATGTAAAATCGTTTTCGACGCGTAACGAATTAGCCATGCATGAAAGATTCGAGTCAGAGGTTTCCGCGTCACGCGCGTGCATCGAGCTAGCTAGCTAGCTTTCTAATCGGCTTCTATTATTTCCGGTGATCATGATTTACTCTCGATATCGCATCGACGAGTAAATATGCCAAAAGCGGTATATCTCGAGATAAATCAGATCGCGTGGAGGAACTTGACCGTTTACGTTTCGCTGCAATCTTTTGTCGTAACGATGTTTCTCGAATAACATTTACGTTTCCTCGTACGCAAATAAAAAAAGAAATCAGGATTCGCAACTTTTCCGATCAACGAATTGCGTGATACTGACCATGCTGTTCGGCCATGCACGTTACAATCTAGGTGTCCTAGCGATCTTTATTCTCTCGTTATCTCGTTTATCGGAAAAACTTTCAGCTTCCAGGCCAATTATTATCGTATAGCTTCTTTTGTTTCCAAGACGCTGCATTTATAGATTCAGGAGGACCTTTTTAGGCCGATAAGGTACGAAACAGGTGCTAGGGGTATGATAATGAAAAGAAGTTCTAAGACCTTTGCCTGAAGCACCGAGCGCCATTCGTTTGTGCTTGCTCGCTGCAGAAACCGCTCCGAAACTGTAAGAAAATGAAAAGAAAAAAAAAATTCAATTTTTTTCGGTTATCAAACCAAGGAGACTTCTTAACACGAGGTCGGAGTCGGCGACAGCGTAGCCATCGTCGATATTACCATTCGGAATGAATCATTTAACGCGAAGAGAGTTTTCATCGCGTTAAGCGCGAGCGGTAGTGCGCGGTCTCGGTTCTCGCGTCCTCTCACCCTATTTTCGATGCTCGTAAAACCGGCGTCGCTGTATCCGACTGATCCGTCTCCCGATTTATACCGAGAAACGCAGCATAGCGACTCGTCGCTGCTCGGGACTAGCGCCTGCTGCCGGATCTTTCTCCGCGCCATTCTCTAAGCGGTGCTAATAAATTAGCCGGAGAAAAAGACGGCGGTACGACAGATGCCCGATGGCTGCCATAAAGGAGCTGCTAGAGACGCTCGCGGGTGGTGGAAGCACATCAAAGAGTATCCGTACCGTCCCGATGCAGTACCGTTGTTTTATGTTTACCAGCGGATTTGTTGCTCCTCTCCGTTTGCCTGACAAACACTCGAGTGAATTATATATCGCCGGTCCATACTCTGGAATAAATTCACGATACCCGTGCAGCTATTCTTACGAAGAAGCGCGTTAATCCAAGTTTACCGAACAACGAATCGAACGAAATATCACGCAGCGATCTTGGAGTTTCGTGGCGAGAGAAAAAGATACGGACGATTCGCAGACCAGGCCGTTACCGTTGACCTATCGGAGTCGACGCTGGGGAAGCATTCTTACGAATTCCTTTTCTAATTCTCTTTCCACTTTGGCGTTGATCGGCCAAAGAGAACGCAACGGCGTGTCCTCGTAGCGACGACACGGCGTGCCACTCGAAAACGAACTACCGCTGCAGCGCTTGGCGTCGAACGTGCCGGCACGCTTAAGTGACTTTCGGTGTTTGGCCTTTGCACGCGGCGAGAGTCTTTTGCCTTTGCGACGAAGCTCGCTTTGCGGCGATACTCGCGAACCACCAGGCGGAGGCGGCAGTGCGTTTGACCTCTCGCTTCTCCTTCTCTCGTTCGCCTATTCCCTGCACGCACTCGCCGACCCACCGTCCCACCGTCCCAGACTTTTCTTTCCCTTTGCAAGCTCCCTCGGGGTACCTGTGCTGTGCTTGCTCTTCGCACAGATAACTAAATCGCCACGTTGAGCCGGTCGTAACGCGCGAAACGAGACTCGCGGAGACGCTCATTGAGATTGGGGTGAGTGGGTAAAGGGGCGAAAGTGGATTCGCTCGAGGGTGCCGAGAGAAAGACAGACTCGTCGCTAGAAGTGGGGAGGCAGGCGACACGGTCCATGTCTCGGTTAAGTGGGGGCCGGGAACATCGCTGTTCGTTGTTAGCTGCCGCCAAGTAAACTTGCTCGAAACCAACCAACGCGTAATCAGCACGCACTTTTATATTCTTTTCGCTTTTCTTCCTATAGACGACAGCGTCGACGATCATTCCTTAAGACTTGAATCCTAGAACCCGTTCATAACTTGGTAGTGGTACTCTTTTAATTTCTTTCGACGAAACGATCGAGATCGTCGATAGAGGGATCGATATCGTAGAAAACGCGTCACTCGTCGAGAAGAATGATCGTCGTCGTAAAAGTTGGTTCAAGTACCGAGAGAGTTCCGTACGCGAGACACGAATTTGTTCAGACTGGTTCGAGGGAAGATTGGAAGAGTGGAAAGATTCCAGTGGAAAAAAGCGATCGCGGAATACCGAGCCAAAACTCGTAAACGCACACGCGTGCATAACCGTGTTTGTAGGACGAGACGACCAAGCTCTATACACGTGCGCCCTGGTACAAGCGTAGATGTGTGTACGGAGGCGGGAAAAGTACGATGGTAGGAAGGGAAGTACGGTATCGCGGTACACTGGCCATGCTATTCGGCCATGCACGTACAATCTAGGTACTGTTTCGCAACGAGAAGGCCCCGAAGGGGAAGTAAGCAGTATCTCTCGAGTTTCCCTCGTGGCCCCTCGGTCCTCGGTTCTCCGTCCTTCGTCCTCTAGCCGTCGCGATCTTCCTACATCCACCCTCTTTCTCTCTCTCCACCGAATCTACTACTACCGCTCGCCGCTTCATCCACCCCAATGCCGCGGCTCTCCACGAGTCTCCGGGGCAGAAGGGAAGATCGGAGTGGGGTCTTCTCCGTTCATCCGTCCGTTCGTTCGTCCGTTCGTTCGTCCGTCCGTCTGTCCGTCCAGCCGTATCGTCTCGTCTCGTCTCGTCTCGTCTCGTCCCGTCCCGTCTCGTCTCGTCTCGTCTCGTCTCGACTCGACTCGTCTCGCGTGACGGCCTCGTCAGCCGTCAGCCAAGCTCCGTCCGGATCGATACGCTTGCCACCCTTACGACCCCAACTTCCTCCACCTTCTCCTGTGAAAAGCAATGCACCTACCATCCGCACCCCTCACCATCGCCATCACCTACCCACTCTACTTTCTATCCCTGCGCGTCTCCTCCGCGAACCTTCCTTTTCCCCTGACCCCTGCACCTCTTCCTCCTCTGCCATCACCTCCTTCTCCGGCTGCTGCCTCCTGCCAGCAAGCAGAGTCTAGTTGAGTCGAGTTGAGCCACCGGCCGGGTCAGAAGACGTCTGCTGCCCGGGCGAGCGACAGCTACCACCCTCCCCATTCAAACACCCACCTCCGACCACCCTCATTTTACCACCTCCTCCTCTTCGCCTCCTCCACCTTCGACCGTCCACCCACCCCTCGACCTACTCCACGACTCCATTCTACCGCGACGTGCCGCGAGATGGACAGCCTTGCCTCACCGTCGAATCCGCACTCCAAACTCGCTCACCCTTCTGTATCGTTCACATAAACGGTACGTTCTAGGTATTGGTGAGCGTCTCCGTCCTCTTCGTCAACCGCTACTACTGCTGCTTTTCGCTACTACTACCGATGCCAACTCTTCCACCTTCTCTCCCCCTTTCTCCGTCTCCTCCCACCTCTTTCCTCTCCTCATCCTACCGACACTACCGCTGCTGCTGCCTGCTACTACTCCTACTACCGATACTACTACTACTACTACTACTACTACTACTACTACTATTACTACTACTACTACTACTACCACTACTACCACGACTACTACTACTACTACCACCACTACTACTACTACTACTACTACTACTACTATCGCTACCCCTTCGCGATACCGTATCTCGGATCCACACTTTTCGCGACTATTCTCTCGCATCGAACGAACCGACCGAGTATGACGACAGGGACCATCGCCCTGTCACCAGTGTGTCTGCATCGTACACTGGACAGCTACGGTGTACAGCTTTGTCGTCTGTCAACCGTTCCTTCGACGAACGAGTGGCCTTGTATCCGTTAACGAGTTTCAGAACTAAGAGAATTACCATAACAAATAGTGTAAAAAATAATTTATCATTTTTACTTTCGTAAGCTTTCGTTATCGAGCCCATCTTGTTCGGTGCTCGTAAAAACTAAAAGTCGCGATGATTACCCGTCTGCTTCTTCCTCCTTCCTTCTCTTCGAGTACCTCTCTACCGCACAGGCAAGGATTTTCCGTAATGAATCATTAGTAGTCGAGAGTCAATCGAAGATTAATTAATCGTTTGGATTCGAGAACCAATTAAAGTTTCCTCGACAACGAATCCGTCTGCTCGCTAGCACCGTAAAGATTCCGATTTGTTTTCACCCCGGTTCCACCCAACTTCGATTCGAAACGCCGCTCGTGTTCGCATCGTTTGGTAAATTGTCGCGATACCAAGGTTCTCGAAACGAATTTTTGTTTCCCGCTGCTCCTCGATTCGCTCTTGGTTGGCCCATTTATTTGGCCTCGTTTATTTCGATCCTTCGAAACGACGTCGTTAGTTCACCTTTAACGCGACGAATTCTCAAACTTCCCGCGCGTCGCTTCAAAGTTTGATGGCCCGGTGACTAGCGATCAACCGGAGAAATGCGACGAAACGAATAACCAGGTGAGAATGGAAAGAGGATAAGGGTAAAGAAAAAAGAAGAACCGAAGAACGGAAGATACTTGGCACGGTGACAGTTTGCCGCACTTGTCGTTCTTTTCGTCCGAACAATGGGGGATGTAACACGCGTTAGGGTGGACGAACAACCGGGGGAAATGAGAACGTGAGAGCAGAAGGACGCGTATGCGTCGAAGGAAAACATGTGCCAATAACGCGAACAGAAAAGGCCAATCAGTCGACTCGCTACGCATCGATTTTAATCGACGTAGATTGTCGCGAAGTCAAGCGATCAATGTAACGAACGCTGGGGTGTCAGTGGCGAGACGCGTCGTTGAGATTTCCTGTCACGATAATGGACTAAATTTTCATCGTTCGAAGAGTTTATCCATCGGTTCTGGCAGTCCCGTTGATTACCCAGCGGTTTAAAAGAAACGATCGTTCGTTGTTAAAAGGTAGGAACGTTCGAACAGATTTCGTTCGCGTCTAAGCGTCGAAGCCAGTTAGCTGCGCGCTCTTAGAACGTGATCCGTGAAGAACGGTAGGGTCAACGAGTACGGTTCGTGCGATCCTTCGGAGCCATGCCCAGTTTTTTTCTTCCACAAGCGTGACATACGGTGAAAATTATTGCCGTCGTCCGTGCTGCCCCTCTGGTCGCTCTCTCTCTCTCTCTCTCTCTCACACACACACACACTCTCTTTCTCTCTCCTTCTCTGTCCCTACCGTTTTCCGTTTCACTCCCTCGCCTTCTTGCGGATCGGACGAGTCGGAGGCGATCCCTGCCTCCCACGATACGGCACTGACGCCATCGTAGATGGGTGCCAGCTATCTAAGGGGTGATTTCTAATTTATGAGACTGGGGCGATGTGATGAACAGACGTCATAAAGCATGTCGCGCCCCGCGTCTGCAGCCTGCCACTCCTCCTCTGCCTCTACCTATGCCTCTGCCTCTGCCTCTGCCTTCACCTCTTACTTCGCCCCCGTTCCCAACCCGGTTACGCCACCCTGCCCCGTCACCCGGCCACCCGACCACCCGTCCAACCGTCCACCCGTCCACCCGTCCACCCCCCTGTTATCGCTGCCTCCGACCTCTTCGGCTCTCTTCCACCTTCCGACGAACCCTACTTCCAACGCCTCACACCAGCGCTCTGTGATTTGTGGCCTCTCGAATTCTCTTCGCGGGCTTCTCCTTCCCGAAACTTTACCTCTCTCTGTCTCTCACCCTCCTTCTCTCTTTCTCTTTCTTCTCGACGCCCCTTTACTCTTATTTGCCTCTCACTTCCCTCACAGGTCTATTATCTCTTCCCTCTTTGTCTATCTATCTCTCTATCCGAGGCTGCAGGGTCGCTCGTCTATCCACGAGTTCGTTGAATTCTTCATAAGGGTAGACAACACGAATGTTCTCGGAAACGATTCTATCATCCCCGTACACGATGCTCGAGTTATTAATTAGTTTCGTTCGATCATGCATCGAGTTGATCGTAAATCGATGTTAAAGGAACGTGGAAGTCAACCCGCAGAGTACTCTGCGCGTTCCACCTGCTGTGCTAAGTTTATACGCACAGAGCGCAAAAACATTGGTAAACTCGTAAAGCTTTGACAACGGTCGGGCAATGGTGTGTTTCTATTCGTTTCTGGTCTCGATTCTTCAGTGATTTGTCCCGCCGTGGATATTTCTACCGATTGACCTTAATACGCGACATTTCGAAGGTATATAGATTCACCGATGCACCGGCGATCACCGTTGACCCGCGATCATAAAACATTGTATCTTATGAATCCGTAATGCGCATAGAACAGAAAATAAAAGCTCGAATCGTCCAGACAATCTAGAAAGTATTATCGGAGAATTTAAATGCATCGTCGATGGTAACAGGAAATTTATAAAAATAGTCGGATTCGAACAGCGTTTCGAACGCGTGTCAATGATGAAAAATTTGCAAACCTCGACGATTCAATCGCGAATCGTAACGGTTGAACTCTTGGTTGAACGATGGTCGACTCTTCGTTTCAAACTTGGTGCGCTTCGGCATCGTGGATTTCGAGCACGAGAGAGACGCGATCGAACGATCAGGTTATATCGGCAGGTATCTTCGATCGAAGCAGGTAGTTGCAGAAGAGCCACGAGAAGACGTTCGAGAAGAGAACAACGGTTGAAAACGTGGCGCGTCTCGGCATGGTTCGGCGCGGCCCACAGAACCTTTGTGAAAAATCGTGTTATAACCCTAATTTAATTTTATGGCCGGCATTACGGCGGATTGTGTTGTATATCGGGGCCTGGGCATAATGGCCGTATATGGCCGCGTATAATAATGGAGAAAGAGATGGAACGACAGACGAGATGGGGGAGGGAAAAGAGAAAGGAAAGGAACGAAAAGGAAGAAAGAAAGAAAGAAAGAAAGAAAGAAAGAAAGAAAGACAGAAAGAAAGAAAGAAAGACGAAAGACGAAAGAAAGGGGGATAGGTAGGAGGAAGGGCAGCTAATAATCAGTTGTAACGCGAACCGTCGTAAACCGCAAAACAACTAGAATCGAGCATCGAACAGGGTACGGAAGAGAGAGTGAAAAAAGTGGCAGAAAGGAAGAGCAACGTCGAGGATCGAGAGGCGCGGACCAACGAGGGTGTGTGTTTATATTTAAAGGGGTGGAAGGTGGAGTGGAGTATCATTATCTCGGCATCGAAGGGAAGAGATCTTTTTCATTCCACCCCGTGCCCTTTCGTCGCTCGTCCGGAGTTTACCTCGTGAATTCCTCCAGGCTTCTCGATGTTCGTCAAACGCGTTTGTTCGGTGCCGCGAAATCGTTTCTTTTTCGTTTCGTTACATCTTTCGCGACTCTATCCGGGAACCAACACGAGTACTCGCGTTTCCTTCGACCGGTGTCTCCGACCGGTGAAAGAGAGCGGACCAAAATTAAATGAGAAGCGGTAGTAAATAAAAGTTCCGGACCGAGTTTCGCGATTCCTCGATTCCCCGAAAATTTACCGTATTTTTCGTAACGTTCGAAACGGGCAGTGGTCCAAAACGTGGAGGAGAAGGAGCGGAACTCATGGTAGAAAATTACTATAATACATCGGGTATATCGAAGCCGGGACAAGAACCGCGTATTCCGTTATTATTATTGATCGTTGGGGAGCGATATTAAAGTGGCCAGAGGCCATTCTCTATATTTACGTTGGTTCTTCCGAAAACCGTGAAATTACTGATAATCACTGTGAGCAGGATGTAACACGGCTAGACGCACCCTTAACAATAACCGCGACGCTATAATCACCGATCCCTGCCCTCCCTCGTCCATCTACTTCCCTTTCCCCTTTTCGTCTGCACTCTTCTTCGTTTTTCTTATCCAATCGAAACAAAGGCTTCTAGAAATCTTTCCGTCTCTCCTGACAAATTTGAAACAGCTGTAACAAATGAATTATCGTTTCGTATATTGAATTGAAAAAAAAAGAAAGAAAAAAAATGTGTATCGATCTTTGCTGGGGAAGCAGTGACCGAAACGAACGAGAAATTCACAAGCGGGTGAGAAGCTGAAGAAGAATAGAAAAATGTGTTGGAGAGGAAGTAAAACTGATTCGCGGAGCGCGACAAAACGGCGTATCTCCGTGCAACGACGCCGGCACGTTCTTCCACGCGTACTCGAAAGGGAAGGAAAGAGCCAGAGCGGGGTCAGCCGTCGAGCGGGTAGGCAGCAGTTCGACTTCGGCTGCCGGCCGTCGTAAAAACGTCAATTAAAGTGTTTTATTTGATCCTTCGTTAGAACGTTGAAATGGAATTTTGATTTATGACTATACCGTTCTCGGTGTGCGTGTCGAGAGCAAGAGTGCGCCCGCGCGCATACGCGTAAATAAAATAAATAGGAGGCTATAATTAGTCGGCCGGTACGGTCTACCGCTCGGTCGATCGCTATACGCGACCGGTTCGCGAGCTCGATGTACTTGGACGAACAAATCCTTCGACGCACGACGCTTCGCGTCGATCCGTGGAAAATGATACGATCGCCTTCGTATATCTGTACAACCTTTCCGAGAGAACTGCGTCGATCGGGGAACGCGCTCGAATACGGTTTTTCGCGGGTCAGCTGCGGCAATCGGTAATGGGTGAAATTGGTCGATTCAGGATCTCTTTATCGGGACAGATTTAATAGCATGGTTATCGCGAAAGAGAAAAAAAGAAGCGAGAACTTGAACGACTGGGCCCGGCGAGATGCCCACGCGCTCGTCGATGTCCTCTCGAAGCGATTTATTATCGAGAACCGGTGTGCGTTCGGGAGCGTCGAGGCCGAGGAAATAACACGTGCGATCGGAGCGTGCGCTGGAGCGAGCGAATGACCGAGTTAAGTGAAGAAGAGTCGTACCAGCCGTCCCGCCAGCCGGCCGTCCAAATGTTATTGTTTATTGTGGCCCAACGACAGCTTGATTTATCATGCGAGCCGGCCATAGCCATGCGTGAAATAGTGGCATAATCCCGTTGATTTGTGGCTACCATTGTTCGCGCTACCACTCTGCTGAAAGTATTTTTCTTTTTCTGTTTTTTTATTTTTTTTTTCCCTTTTGTTTACACCCGATTATTGTCTTTCCCGTTCGATGCGAGGCTTTCTGTTTTTCCGAGCATCACCGGTGCGCGATCCGTTTAATGGGCCTGCAAAACCGAATCGAGTATCGCATCGCTCTCTCGCGAGCGCTAATTTCAGCCAAACCCGACCCGACGAACGTCATCGGAGTTGCTTTCGTCGATAAGTCACGGTTTTGAGCCTTCTTGTTTTTTTCTTCTCCCATCGCAAGGATTTTCTATCGATTATACGAAAATTGGGGGCTGAATATTACCGATTCCTCGTTACCGTGCGTTCTTTGATCTCTCACGGTTGGCCTGCGGCGATCGATAAATTGCCAAGATGACGCGATAACGACGGGGCGACGCCGAGTTGGAGCGAGCACGTAATTTGTCGAGGATAACCATAGTCCTTGGGACAACGATGTCGGTTTTCTAGTTGATAACGCAAGTTTGTGCGTCGCGCGAGGAAATCGCGTTATTTCATAATTTCCAACACTGACGTAACAACGATACGCGTATGGCCGTGATTCTCGTGAAAGAAACGTCGATCGATAGCGAGTATCGTTTGCGAAAAAGAACAGGCGAGCGAAATTTTTCGCGGAAAGTAACCTTGAAGACGTCCGCGTCGCGACGCTGTCGCGGATCGAGTGACAAACGATTCGGCAGACTTTGAAATCGGTAAATGGCTTGTTCTCTCGTGGGTAAATAGCCGTCCGGTCATCGATAAGCCGACCTACTGTGCTTCTTACGTGGTCGCGTATTACGGCGCGAAACGACGGGCGGTCCCTTCCGTTTGACGAGAGCCATTCATCCTCATCCACCTACGTTGATACCCACACGCTTCGAGCTTGTAACGCGCACGCAGGCACGCGTGTTCTTCCATTGTGCGTCCATCTATCACGCGTCAGAAGTAACGCAGCTTCGCTGCCTCGATCAGGGTCGATGCTAAACCTTCGATGGTTTGGCTCTTCGAAACGATTCCTCTTTTCCCGTCCCTTTCTCTTCAAACTAGTCGAGCGCACACGGTAGCGCTGTTTCCCGTTCGCACCTTCTTCGTTACGGTTGAAAAATTGACCGAACGCTCGGTGAACGGCCCCAAGGGGTGCGTACCCCGATGTCGCAACAATTCGAAATATTACGGTCGAGCGGAAGTCGCTCGACATCCCTGCGGTGGAAGGGCCTCTAGCGGCTCGAAACACAGGCCCTTTGGCGATGACCTGCCAACGGTTCGCACATTAGCTCGACAGATAGCGCTGGCTAATCGGGCCTCATAAATTACCAAATTAATATCCCGCGTTGCCGACGCCAGGCTATCCGTCAGGTGTCAGCCGCGGTGCAGATAGCAGCCGCCGCCTCCACCTACTACACCCAGTTTCCCTCCGTTATTCTCCACCGCTCATCTTCTCGCTCACCACCGACGACGATCGCGACGATCGCGACGACGACGACGACGACGACGACGACAACTGCGAAAAAGACGACGAAAATTTCTTTCGGTTCGACTCGGTTCTTACACGCGCAAGGACCACCCAAGGTTTTCGACTGTCCTACCAAAACTAACGATGTTCGAATTCGTCGGTACGCAACAAAATATACGTCCCTGTGTCGATTCGTTTCCTCTTTTTCTCTGGTCGCTGCTCTTTGCTACCCCCTTATGTCTCTTCACCCTCTCGATGTCGCGCGTTCTCTCTTTCTCTCTGTCGGTTTCTGTCATTCGTTGCGACGCTCTTTCCGTCAAGCTGTCCATTCCGTTTAGCTCGCCCACGCGCGACGCGTGAACGCGTAAACGCGTAAACGCGTAAACGAGTAAAGAGAACCAGAGCCGAAAGGTGTTGGCGGGAGGGACGATAAGGGGTGCGTCGGTACGCAGTAGCGTAGAACGAAAGCGCGAGGATATTCGAACGACGAGAGATATTTGGGTGGATGGGCAAGTAACTCGACGAGCAGAGAAACGAAGGAGGAGAGAGAGGTGGACGAAGGTAGGATAGACCGGGTGGGAGCGTCCACGAAAGAAGGGGCAAGAACCGCTTACGAATTACGCGACGAGCAGCCAGCTACACAAACCGGCTTCGAGCTACCTTTATGCGACACGGCTGCCAATTAGCGGGCTGACATCGACCTGACTGACCACCGTGCACTACCAACCAGTCCGTTTCTTCGGCTCCATTCTCGCCTCTCCTTCGTCTTCCTTCTCTCACCGGCGTCATCGTCATCGATCTGTCTCGGCTGTAGTCACGGTCCCGATTTCGGCCTGTCCATCCGATAGCCTGTTTTTCTCCATTTTCCTCTCTTCCTTGGCTTTACTCTACTTTTCGATAAATAAGTAGACGACGACGACGACGACAAATCGTACGTTTAAATAATTTACGCGATACGTCGAATCGGTTCGCTCTCTTCGCGATTCGTCGCGTCTTTGTCGTTCGAAACCAGGAGAAACCAACTGCAACCACGACCGTAGGAGGTTCCGGAGATTTGAGCGCAAGGAATCTGAATCTTGGTATTTATACAATTTAGAATAGGGGGAACGTTAAGAAGCATCCGTACGAAGTTGCGAGAGGGGCAGCGAGTCGGTGGACGGCTTAAAATCGTCGATCGATGTCGTTTTCTCGTGGAGCTTCGGTCGGGAAAATCGTTGCACGTATTACCGATCGGTAGCGCGAGCAAGGCAATAATTATTACGTATGTCGGCTGGTATTATTCGGGCACCTTTTAAAATGTCAATAAAAAAGTCGAACGGACCCGCTATCTTTGTCGTTTCCTCTTTTACGCTCCCTTTCCCCCGTTGCCTACCCGCAACCCTCGAGCGCCGCTTTCTTCTACCCTTTTTTTTAATGCCGATGCAGCTGCACTCTTTTCAGAGGAGGCCCCGTCACGTTGCATTACGGAATGATATTTGCTAATTGGGCACGAAGATAAAACGACAACGGTGTGGCAACTAATAACCGTCCCTGCATCCTACACCTCTTGCTCTACCGCCACCTCCTCTTTCTCCTCTTCCTCCTCTACCTCCTCTTCCTCCTCTTCCTCCTCTTTCTCCGCTCCCCTTCGCGCAGCAGCATCTCGACGTAGTTTCTCTTCCGCCGACTAGGTCCCCAGGGGAACGGATAATCATACGTTGAACCGCGTCGCAACTAGCCGCAACACTTTGGGACGAAGCGCGTCGCTGGCGTATCAGCCACGTATCTGCCCGTTTTATCGGTTCGCTTGCTCGCTAACTACCTTTCCAACGATTCCGGAGTCGGTATAGCGGATCGATTCCGCTTTCCTCCGATCCGATCCGACTTTCCACCAAATTATCGTCGATCCAAGATTATCGAGAAAGAAGATCGGTGTTGGGGAATCGCGAGGGAATCGGTAGCGCTCGTCGGCGAAACGTTGGACCGCTCGAGGCTCGACGGTGTTGTTCGTCCCATCGTCGAGTCGTTGGGTACGGCCCTGAAGCGGTAATAAAAATGAGGGGAGCGAGGAACGTGTGGCTCGATCTGACGGCTGATGGAGACGTCTTCGTTCCAGACAGTCGCTTCGGACGTTCGCGACGTTTGATCGACGGTTCTCTCCTCCTTTCGCATACGTTGCTCCCGATCCAGTTCGCTCCCTCGCTCCCTCGCTCCCTCGCTCCCTCGCTCCCTCGCTCCCTCGCTCGCTCGTTTCTCTTCTCCTCCTGTCACGTCTCGTCTCGACCCGTCCGTCTTCTGCCACTCGCCTCTTCGGTTCGCGCTTCTCTTCTCGCATCATCTCGCTTCCCGCTACCAATGCCTCCTTCCTCTTTGCCCGTTCTTCTCACGACTCTCGCTTCTTCGTCTTCGTTCCTTCTCCTTATTCTTCTTTCAGCAACACCAACGCCAACCCGATTCTCCAGTCGCTCGGTCGAGGTTCGGAGATGGCACTTCGCGCCCTGCCGTCATCGTTCGTGTTTTTGTCGGGCCGCCTATAAATAGGCTAACCGCGCGGAGCCTCGGCTCTGCTCCGAACCGGACGCTTTCTCGCGTCACGAGCTCGTCATCGTATTCAAGGTCAGCTCGCCGAAGAAACCAAATTGGTTCTTCGTACCTCCTTCCTTCTTCTGCTTTGTTCCGATAATCGGTCGAAAGCGAGGCCGAGGTGTCGATAATCCATCGATCTCGCGTCGTTTCGGTCGACCGAAACTTAATCTCGAGATCGAGTTTCGCGGCATCGAAAACGCGCGCGTCGTGCGCGCATACTCCGGTAAATATCCGATTCACTCGTTCGTTCTTATAACAGAAACTTCCCAAACGCGGAGTTACGAATAGAGTTGCGCGAGCCGTTGCGAGCCGTTCCGAGCCGTTCCGAGATGAGACGGCAGGAAAATGGGCAAGCAGGGTGCGAGTTTGCCGCGTTATAGCCAAAGATACGGTCGACCCCGAGTATCCCGGGTGGAAGAAAGTCTGTGGCGCGAGCGAGACGGAGAAAGACCGTGGCGAACGCGCAGCCTGCACAACTTGATAATAATAAACTGAAAAAGGAGCAAAGGGCGTTATTTTAAAAGGGAAATGCAGCGCCGCATTTTTATGTCTTCGCCAGAACTTTTCATCTCTCGAGCTACCGGTAAAAGGGGTCGCTCGGGGGTAGCGGAGGGTGTCGAGGGACGCGGCTATCCGTGGAAACCTCGCGAAGGTTAAAGCGAACGCGGACGACCAAGAAGAGACACGAAAGAACCGAGAGATAGGTGGAAAGAGGACGGTGCAAAGGGAACGCGGCAAACGAAGGAGCGAGAAGAGTGTTTCGATAGGGTAGGGGAAGGCCGAGTAGGAGGCTAAAACGCGGAATGAAACGGCAGACTGCCGCTGATGAAATTCATAATTTAGATCCAATGTGCTCTCTGTACCTCGTTTAGAATACACTGCTATTTATAGTCGAAATTTTCCTTCGGTAGGAACCACCCCTCTCGACCACCCTATAGACGCCCCGAAGAAACGTAAAACCGTCTCCTTCGTATCTATCTCCTTCCTTCCATCGCTGTTCGCTACTTTGTCCGTTCGTTTCCGCGATTACGATATCCCTCGCTTCCCTCGATTCTTTCTCGACGAGGAACGATCAACAGCGCCCCGATATTCCAATCCAAATCGCGACGGAAGCAGCGATCGCGCAACTCGAACCTACCAGAGTCGTTACCTCCCAGGATACGACGTAATATCGTGAGAAGAGTCGCGTCCACTCGAATTCGCGAACTTTAACGGTGAACGATCACGAAGAGGTAAACGGTCCTCCTATCGCCCCTGTCGAGACTCTCGAGTCCACCACCTTTCGAGAAACTTGCCAAATTCCCTTTGGGACCCTGTGGCATCGTATCGCGAAATATCTCAATGGAAATACGTCCCTTTGCGAAAAACTACTTTCGCGTTTCGGAGCATGATTCCGAGGCGATCGATGCTACGTATCGCGGCGTGATCGCGTTCCACCTACGGTCGATTACTGGAACGGGAGGGAAGCGAGAGAAACCGAGAGGCATCGTAAATTGACCGTAATTGCGTTCAATGTTACGCGCGCACGAACGGATCAAAGTCAATTGCTCCAAGTCGCGACAGTTGACGGAGTCGCAAGGAAGACGACGAAACCAATTGCTTCTAACTTCATCGGAGTCCGCGAGCGGTTATTCGCGTGGCGGTCAATAGGGAAAAAGAGAAAAAAGAAAAAAAAGAAAGAAACGAAAAGAGAAGAAAAAAGAAAACTGCATTAGGAACGACAGACGTTCGATCGAAGAATCGGCGTATCCCTTTCGCGATTTCTTCTTCCATTGTTGTCAATTTTCACGATCGGTCGGAACTCATCGCGGGGACTAGGAAACGATCGCGTTTTCGGAAGTACTGGTGTTGGACGCATCGCGTGAATTTCGTTGATAAAACAAGGCGCGTTAACGGTGCGACGCGAAGCACCGTGCGCGCCCGCGCGCCCGCGCGCACCCACGATGAATGACGAGGAGGACAAAGACGAGCGCGCGCAAACAATAAACGTTAAACTCGAATGGGTCGGCATACAAAGCCACGGCTCGTAGAAGAAAATCTAGGATATGGAAAGAGAGAAAGAGACGGTCCTGACAGGGAGACGACGCGTCGATCAAGCGGTCCGTAGAATCGGCATTCAAAGCTTCCTTTTTCTCCGACAGGCTGCACCGATCGTTAGGAAGTCGAGTGTCAAACTGTCCGGCTTGTCACCGCGTGTACGCCGCCGTAGCTATCGCAGCGTTTACACGTTCGAAAGGGGAATACGAGATTCGCGCTGTCTCCGGAAGATGAACCGGTGCTCGTCGATGATAGCAGGTGTCCGTGACGCAAGCCAGCGTTTAGAGAACAGGTTTCTTCGGTCCGGTAATGTTTCTCCTACGCGGTCAAAAATACTCGCCGCGCGGGCCGATTTGTCGGAGGGTTGACCCTGTCCGCGATTCGATTTCCCCTTCGCGCGAACGTTTTCTTCCAAGGGGAAAAGTTGAGCGCGCGACACGAATCTTGGAACAGATTAACATGCAAATTTCGCACAACCTGCTTACCGAACGGACCACAACCGCTCGCGATTAAACGCGATTAGCCTTCTTTGCCACCGTACCAGCGCATGCCTCTACGTACGCGCGTACGTACGTACATATCTGTCTAAGTGCGCGCATACCGAGAATTACCCTTTCGTTGGACGAACCATCGATCTTACAGCGAGACACCGATTGCTCGACGTTACGATCGAGACAGCTTCGTTGCACGAATCGAGCGCGTGCTCGATCTCGACGATCGAATCGAAACAATTGCTGGCAGAAAGAGTCCCAGGAGATATATTTCTTCTTTCCTCCGCTGCTTTGGCAAATCGTGGCATTTTAGCGCGTTTTCTCGCATGCCACGCGCGTAACGCATCCCGCGCATCTTCGCCATTTCGATCATCACGGTCGGCGTCCTCTTTCAAAACGTATAAACGATAACTAACCGTGTCGAGTCGGATAGCGTTCGGATCCAACTATCCTTTGCAAGTTCGACGGACCGGTCAACTTCCGTCATCGTTGGTCCGTATTCCCTCGATACCGGTCGATCGATCGAATCGTGCGTCTAAGCGGTCGAGACGCGAACTATCTTTCTAATTATCGTTCTGTTCGACCCTGGAGACCGGTCGGTGCGTCGTTGCCGATGCCCCGTTGAGAAAAAAGAAAAAAGAAGAAAGAAAAAAGAAAAAAGAAAAAAGAAAAAAGAAAAAAGAAAAAAGAAAAAAGAAAAAAGAAAAAAGAAAAAAGAAAAAAGAAAAAAGAAAAAAGAAAAAAGAAAAAAGAAAAAAGAAAAAAGAAAAAAGAAAAAAGAAAAAAGAAAAAAGAAAAAAGAAAAAAGAAAAAAGAAAAAAGAAAAAAGAAAAAAGAAAAAAGAAAAAAGAAAAAAGAAAAAAGAAAAAAGAAAAAAGAAAAAAGAAAAAGTCGACGAGTTTACCCACGATAAATCTCGCGGTACTCAGGTATAAAGAGGGCTGGGCTTCGGTCGACGATAACGTTTTCCTTTCCCTTTCCTCTTATACGATCTTTTCGCTTCTTCGTTGTATCCTCCGGGAACGCGAGTCCCGCTCTATCGAATCTTACCGAGTGCGGTGCGAAGCGAGACCGAGAGAAAGAGAGGAAACGAAGAAAGGAGTGCAGCACGAACGAGGCAGAAAGGGTTGAGAGATCGGGCAGAAGATAAGACTCATAATGAAAGGCATTCATTCCACCGCGAACCCAACACGGTGAACTCGAGTGACGTGGTTGCAGACAGCTGCTCAAACCTGATCGCTTCGTACGCACCTTCGTCTGTCCATCCATCCGTCTCTCGGTCTCTCGGTCTATCCATCCATCCATCCATCCATCCATCCATCCATCCATCCATCCACCCATCCATCCATTCGTGCGTTCCTTCTCACATCATTTCCTTTATATAATATCATATAACCAGCTGAACCGGAGGCGCGGACGTTCTATGAAATCGATTCGATACGAAAACGCTCTACACTCCACGGGATCCTGCGAGGCGACCGCAATCTTCTCCGATCGAGATTTTATCTCGAAGCAGAAGGCGCGGCTACGTATTGTTTAGCCCATCGTTCTTCGGCATGCCCGATGCTTAACGCGCCAATAAGTTTTTCGCACGCACGATTCTCCGACGAGCAGAGTAAACTTTTGCTTACCGAAGACAGATATACTATGAGCTGTGCGATACCGAAGACTGCAGAGTTGAGTCATCGTTGACGAAAAGATATCAAACCTAACGAAGCTATCGCGATGCGAGTCTTCGACTTTCTCCAACAAATAAAGCAAGATGTTTCCTTGACTCGGCCAGATGCGCGACTCGGCTTTTGTACCTATTAAAAGTGGAAAGCGATAAATCTCTCGACTTCCTCGAGACCTCCTCGAAGCACCGAGTGCGTGGCGCGTATCGCGAACCACGTTGTTCTCTCGTGTTCGACGTAGAGGAACGAGTACCTATCGGTGCTTTCTACGACGACAAAGTCACATATTTGGGAAAAAGACGCGAGCCAAATCGAAGAGAAACGAACGAAATTGGTGCGAGGTACGCAAGGTGTCCGATGCACGGTGTTGCATCGGTAGACGACAACCTTGACCGGTAACGCGAAGGATCGGGATACGCGATGACTCGAAAAGAGACGGATTCCCGTTAACACCGAGAAGTTACCGTTGAAAACGTTCCAGTGATTTTTTTTCCGCGTCTTTTACCCTTGCCCCCGTCTCTGCGTGCTCTCGTTGTTCCTCCTTCCTCTTGCTTCTTCGCTGGCTGTTTCGAGGTCGAGCTGGCCCGAGAGCGTGACGCTGACAGAATTACGTCGGGGCCCTGGTTCGACTGTTACCGAGTAGCGAGACCCAGAGAGTAGTCGAACCCCTCGGT
Source organism: Ctenoplectra terminalis (assembly GCA_019453375.1). NCBI lineage: Eukaryota > Metazoa > Arthropoda > Insecta > Hymenoptera > Apidae > Ctenoplectra > Ctenoplectra terminalis. The sequence continues at coordinate 608,435 of SMSQ01020751.1, forward strand.
TCTATGGCTCGCCATAAATATCGGCGGTGACGTTTGGGGAGAAAAAAGAATCTGCCGGCTGGGAACTATGGATGATCTCCGTTTACGAAACAGCAGCCAGGAACGGTAGGCAGGCTACCGGTCGCGTCTTCCATCCCTCGTGCTAGGAACGCGAACAAACTCGTGGAACGATAGATTTTCACTTTTTCTCGTTCTCGCGAAGCGCCTGATTTTTACCAGACTCGAGCAACAGTTAGATGGAAAAAATTCGAATCACCCTGGTCGTAAGGCGTCGCCGTATTTCTGTCTCGTTTAATTAAATTTACTCCCGTTTCGTCCAACGATCGACTTCTTCGAAGAGGCGGCGCTACGTTGTTTTCGAGCTACCAGCTCGTAGGCAGTACATCCTCGCCTCAGAATCGCCGTTGAATAAGCGACAATTTGTATGACAATTCCTCTCGATGGTCCGGTGCATTGTGCCGGCATGTGAAAGTATGAACGTGGGCACGATGTATCCCATCGTGCTCGTTGTCTCTTTACCTTTGCTTACCCCCTCTCTTTCTCTCCTTCTCTCTTTCTCTCTTTCGGAACCACGAGTGGACGAACAACCTTACGAAGTATGAAAGGGAGCGAGAGGGAACGATGGAACACGGGACGAGAAGAACGGCGAAGAAAGAAGGTGGAAAGAGAAAGGAAATGAGAAAAGGATGGACGAGCGGTGAAAAAGCACACCGAGGAAGAGGAAGAGGGAGAGACGGAAAGGGATGAGGAAAGGAGAGAGAAAGAGAGAAAACGTGGTTGCTCGAGAGATCACGGATACTTGGAGCAAAAGCAAAGGTCGATCCGTGCTGCACGTTGCAGCACGACTATGCCACGACGGTAGGACGAACGTTTATTAGAAGCGGAGGAAGCGCCTCTGTGACAAATGGCGTGGTTTCATTGTTGCACGAGGACCCCCGGGCCCTCCGACAGGGCCACACGGGCCCCTCTGCGACGTCGTAAATCTGACCAACGCTGACGGATAGAAATCAGAACGGACGGTGGCGTGGTTTTCACGGTTAGACGAGACGAAAGGAATGTCGGAGACACGCGAAACTTTTGGCCTGGAAGGAAACTGAGTCACGCTTGCGTTCGTACTCCGCAGCTGGTTGACAATTTCTTCTGGTCTTTGTACGTCAATGAATCGAGTTCCGACGATCAGTGGCTGGATTTCATTTTTTCATACTTTCTCCTTTCTTTTCGTCCACTAATTTCCATCGCGATGCTCGATGCAACCTTTTTCGAGTTAATCGTTGAACAACCGAGAAGGAAAACGCCTCGGCGAGAATAAGGAAAAAGAAAAAAAAATATATGTATATGTAAGAGAGAAAAACAAAAAAGAAGGAAAAACGAGAAACTATGGAAGCATCGCGAAGGAAAGGAGAGTTCGTTAAGCAGCAATCGGGCACAGGTCTGTCAATCGATCCGAGTCCTCGGAGAAACGAAGGGACCCCAAGATGGCTGCCCGAGAACGTACACGCGGGCCCCCGCTTCACCAGCATCAGCGGCTTAGCATAAATCACTCCCGCTCCGTTCCATTCGCTCTCTTGCTCGCTCATTCGCCCGATATCTGGCTGCAGAAACGCGACTACACCGCGATCACAGTCCGGTCCTTTTCTTTTCCTTTCAACGATTCGTTTCATCGTGGTCAGACTTTTCGCGATCGAGGGTTTGTCGCGTCGATGATTTACCTAAACTGGACAACGTGTATTTCTGCGATAGTAGCTTCGAAAGAAGAAGAAGAAGAAGAAGAAGAAGAAGAAGAAGAAGAAGAAGAAGAAGAAGAAGAAAAAGAAAAGGAAAAAAGAAAAAGTAAAGAAGAAGCGTATAGAGGTAGGGGTAGAAGGACACGCAGGATGACTCGTTACCAAGTTCGATGTCGAAGAAACGAAACAAAAGAAAGAGAAAGAGACTCGCGTCGTTCCCTTCTCCCCGTGTTCCCTCGTCGAGATAGTTTCTTCGGCGACTAGCTCGCTACGCACGACCTCGATATTACGATCCGAAGAAATTCGGGGGTAAGAAAGAGAAAAGAGGAGAGAAGAAGTTGGCAAGAAAAGGGAGGAGAGGAAAGATTTGCAAGAGGTTGGGCGAACAGAGCAAACGGACAGGTCGCTTATTTATGGCAGCCATACTTCAGATATATGAACTGGTTCCCGTCGAAAGTTCGGGACGTCGCGTCTTTCCAGTTCAAAATGTATAGAGAGGTGTCCCGCCGCTCGCCTTCGGCAAGAAGATTTGCGAGAGGTCATCCTCGACGCGATATCCGCGAGCTTAATTCGTTTCCTCGCCGTACCCGATGGACAACGACGATCGTTCTGCGACCAAACGGATCGTGTCTCGACTATTTCCGTAAACTTTGAGCATTACGTATCGCAGAACGTTTTCGATATTTTGGCGAACGGAGCAAAGTCGCGTTCGCCCGGGTGTAGACGAAGGAGCGTGTTAGAGAGCCAAACAGGAACGAGGGAGCAGAGGGATGCCAGGAACGTAGCATTGGGGAGAAGAGAGGCGATGGAGTAGATAAATAGATGGATGGGCAATATTATAACTCACCGGCTGTCATCCTGTACGGCGAGTCAGGCTGCTAATCAGACCCTGACTCGCTCTCGCCCCTCGACCGACCCTTCACGAAAAATGGATTTATTGCCGTTCGCTTCGACTTCGGCACGCTATCGAGCTCTCTGATCCGTAGGATGTAACCATCGTCGTCGTACCATTCGCGTTTGGCTTTCTTCTCGAAATTTCCCCCCCCCCCCTCCCTCTCTATCAGCCTTACTTTTCTCTAGCAGCCTTTCTTCTCTTCCGCGTTTAATCCCTTTTTTTTTCTTCGTCCCTCGACGCGTTTGCTCGTACAAATTTTCGCCACGCGTTTTCTTCGCTTTCCATGGCTCGGCTCGACGAGCTATTCATTGGACGAGACAAAGAGAAAAAGGCGACGGTCAAACGCGCAATCCACGATCCACGATCCACGATCCACGATCCACGATTCACGATCCGCGATCCGCGAACCGACAGAGGGGATGCTGGCCCGCGCAGCCAAGAAACGACGCCGAGGGGAGGGCTCAGGTGAGGACCGATGCATCAAGCAAACGGTGACACTCGCCTCTGCACGGCGTGCATAGATCATGTCGACCTCGTTGCCGTCGGACGCGGTGCTCCGCGACGGAGAGACGAGGAAAGATCTAAAGCTTGGAGGGGTATGACCCCCTCCTTACGTTTTATCGGGTTTTCTCTTTCTCGCGCTCGTTGCATTCGCAGAGCACAGATGTACGGGCCGAACGAGATAGATGCGAGGAAGAGAGCGGAACAGTCTGAGATCCCTGCTCGAGAATACGTGCATACGCGCACCAACGCGTGCTCTCGTGTACGTGCCTGTACTTGCGCGCGTGTGTTTTTTCAACGAGATTTATTACCGAACTCCTAATGCTTCGGGGCACGAGGAGAGGGTGCTGCCGTTCTTCCCACCCATCGACTCTCATCCCCGTCCCACCGCCACTACCGTCGCCAACGTCGTCGCCGTCGTCGCCGTCGTCGCCGTCGTCGCCGTCGTCGTCGTCCTCGACGTCATCGTAGTCGTCGTTGTCGTCGTTGTCGTCGTTGTCGTCGTTGTCGTCGTTGTCGCTGTTGCTGTCGCTATCGTTGTCGTCGTCGCCGGTCTTGCCTCGCCCCGGCGCTTCGTACCTTCTCGCCCGTACCACGGTTCGTCTTCGCGCGCCGCTTAATCCCCAGCTGCCACGCTATTACGAGTTGATTTACATTCCTGCGTTAACAAGGGCCAGCGGAACGCGGCTCCGATTCGGTACTCCGCGACCCGCCACGTTTTCCTACGGTCGCTCGTGCTCGCGTCCCCGCTCCGAACGGGGGAAACCTCGAAGGGAGCGATCGGACAAAAGATTCGCGGCTTCCACGCTCGCAGCATCGCGGCGCGGTTACGCGCGCCCTTCGAATGGTATCTGCTCCAAGTTTAATCCGGCGCGCGTAAACCTACCTACGATGGAACTTTGGCTAGCAAACCTCCGAGACGAAAGGGTGTGTACTCGGGACTGCCGTTACACCGAGGCAATAAATGTCATCGCCGAAATATTTACGGCCACAAACAGTATCGTAAGCGTGTAATAAATCATTATTAAGCAAATCGTATTACCGTTTATAAATTTTACTCTTAAGAAAAGGAACTTTAACGAGATCGTCGCGAGGGATTACGTAATTTTGACCGCGACCGCGTCACCGTGACTCTTCCGATGCAGAAGATTCTCACCTAGAAATAGCTATTCTCCTCGTCAACGGAACGCGTCCCTGTCTCTCTTCCTCTCCCTCTTTCTCTCAATCCGCACCTCGTTAGTCCTTCGTTGTTCACCGCGTCCACGTTGCGCTTCGCGTCGAAAGAGGCGTACTTACTTACTTAGCTGGCTTCGAGGAAACACGCGACCACGGACGCCACACGAAGAGCGAAGGGGATAGGAATTATTGGCAATTTAACGATTCTGGCGCGCGTTAAACTAGGGAAAAAATCACCGGCTACCGGAACGTTGGGGCAAAGAGATAGGTACCAGGAACGAATCGAAGAACGGTTGGATGGACTGGAAGACGGACGAACGAGTGGAAGGACGAAGAATTATACTCGGCCGAAGGATTAAACGGAAAAGACGAAGGAAAGGTGCGCGACTCGAGAGTAAAAGAAAGAGTAGCAATGACCGGGAGGTGTGCCGAGGGGGTGAAAAGGAGCGTGGAAAGAAAGGGGTGAGCGCGGGAGAAAGCGGGGGTGGATTGGAAGAACGGAACGACACGGAGAAGAAGTCGCGAGACCGAGGAAGAGAGTCTCGACGGTGAAACGGGGAAGAGTGGGATGGGGGCGTGGGTGGAATGAGGCGCTAGTGGGAGAGAAATACGTCGGGCCGATGCGTGGAGGCGGTGGGGATAGGTCAGGGCCGGAGGGTGGAAGGGCAGGGGCGGTAGGGAGGGCAAGGGGCCAGACGGGGAGAGACAGTCCGTTTGGCGCGGGGCTCGGAACGGGACGAGAGCGCGGCGTTTGCGAGGGTGGGGTGGGCGGTGAGGAAGGGAAGAGGAGCGTAGCATGGGAGCGGCAGAGAGAGAGGAGAGCGGGGGGTGAATCGGCGCGGAAGCGTTGTCAGGGGCAAGGGGATGGTATAGGGGAAGGTGAGGTAGGGGTTGGCACGACGCGGCGGGGAGGGTAGGGGATGCATCGTCGACAGCGGTGGAGGCGGCGAGGTGGAGGGGGCAGAGGTGGGGAAGATGACCGCGGAGCCGTCAGTGCGCCACGTGCTGTCGTCGTGGGAGGGTCTTTGCTTTCGCTCCGTTCCGTCGGCGAGTCGTGCACGTTACCGCGAAATCGTGACTCGTTCGTTCCAAGTGCTCGCCTCTCGATAGTGCGGTGATTCCGTGAAACTGGATCGATCGGTTAGTGACGACGTCGCGAAAATGAGAGGTTACGGTCGAGAGAGGTGAGACGCGGGCTAACTCGAGCAGAGAAAGAGACGTTTCTAATCCCAGGGAGGAGTGACAGAGGCGGCTCGATGAACGCCGGCCCAGTTGAGTGAGTGGTGCGTATTTATTGTCTTTGCGTTGGTGGAAGATCCGTGAGGATGACACGGTGATATGGTGTCGAGGGAATCACGGAGGACACGCGAGTCTCGATGCTCGTCGTCCAAGCACCGTGTTGCTTTGGCCGCACTCGTGACGAGGATAATCACTCCTGACGTAGCCACGGAGCCGAGGATTCATCGGGACTGACGTTTCCTGCGCACTGGAACCACTACTTCACGGTGAGTCCGTTTTCCCGGTGTCCGCGATCGAACGCGGTACGTACTCGCGTCTCCTCGTTTCGCAGCTTAACGAGCTTCCGTTTTCTTTATCTCGAACCCCGTCGTGTTGTACACAGCCACCGGTAGTTGAGAGAACGGAGGTGTATGCGATACTTGTTTCTCCCGTGACATCTAGGCTCGGTGTATACTCGATGAACAAACTCGATAAACGTACCTGATTATTTTTCGCGTAAATAAGACCGCAAGGTACACGACTTTGCGCGCGATCCTTGGTTTATCTCTGTCGATCTTGTTCCGATCGTCGTTCCACCGTCGAGAATCGATTCCGTACTACCGATCAAAACTAACGAGTCGCGTGGCGTAGCGTTTCAATTTTCTATTTTGGTCCACGCGTTTCGTTCTCATTTTTACTCTTCTCATCGTTTGCCCTTTTTCTCTCTTTAACTATCCCCACCTCCTCTTCCCTCTCTCCGTTGCATACGCGTACAAGAACACACGATCGTAGCGTACACGTTCGTACGTGTACACAGTCGTGCATACGTACTGTTCCTACGTATTTCTACACACGCGTTTTTCTCCGTCGATAGACGATACGAATCTTACGTACTGATCGACGAGTAATTCGTTTCATTTTTTACGCACCACGTTATAAACTGCCCGCAGTCGATTAATCCGTGCGGGTTCCTGCATCCGAACGAGTATATCCTGAGTTCGTCTTTGACGAGTTTGACAAACGCGTTTCGAGCGAACGTCGCGAACAAGGAGATCGAGACAACGCCAAGTGGGATCGGTCCGTCACCGGTCGGACGAGTAGCGACCAACTCGTTCGCAGCGTTAGCGCGGTGGTTACGTTGCGGGAAACGTGCCATCGTTGTTTGCCGAGGTGCTCGACGCGTTGCCACGTGGCACGCACCGTGATTTGCGACGGAGATAACTGTCGACGCATATAGCATTCCTCGTTGCGATCGTCTAGGGCTGCGGGTCGCGGTAATCGTTCGCGTAGGCAAAGCGTGCTTGGTATTTCTATCGCTTGGATTTACGCAGACCACTCGATCCGACACGATCGTTTCTACGCTAAGCTGTTGTTGCGAACAATATTTAATTATCGAGTAAATTCATCCATCTACGAATAGAATAACAAAAGGGATGACCGTAGTGTATTATTCCATGTGACGGTGGAATGGAGATCCGATGTATATCGATTGCTACGAAAGTCGAATCGACTGGTCGTAAATACGTATTTACATATTCTCGATCAATCCAGACTGTTAAAATTCACCGACTTAAAACCGGGCAAGAGTGACGTCATTAGGCGCGATTAAATCTGTCCTGTCACCGGAAGACGGTTTCGACAGACGTACGAGCAGTCGATGTGCGCGAATCGGTGAGGACGAAAGGATCACGGGTATAAGTTGTTTGTTTCATCGCTAGTTTCCGAATTCGGGAGCACCGGATTCTTACTGTCTCGTGGTATTCGCGATCGAAACAGCTTTTTGCAATTTTTACCGAATGCCAATTATGGAACCATCGATGACTAGGTTTGACGTGCAGCTGACGCTACTGACGTCATCTTATCCGGAAAAACCCGTTCGTCATTCTAAAGTCCGATCAGGTAAACATCTTCTCACTAATTTTCGGCAATACACTTTTATTTTCAACCATCGAAACGAAATCCTATTTGCATTTCGAAACAGATCGTAAAGAAGCGACCAAGTATCGCTGCCTAAAAACGATTTCAAAGAAAGTTGTTGTCGGAAACGTGGTGCCGTTTCGTTCCTCGCAACGGACCAACGCGAGTAACGCGAAAAACCGAAATGAACGTTTAGCAACGGGAGGAAATACAACGTTCGTAGGAGAAAGAACGCGACAAGTGTGGAGTGGTAAACAGGCGTGGAGAGACAGTTCGTAGGAGTGCGCGTCCAAAGTCAGCTCGAGCTCTGCCGCGTCAATAGCACACCCCCGCGATTCAGTAGCGCCTATTGAAGTCTGCGATGACGGGCCCCGTCTGTCAGCAGATCAAAGCCGAAGTAAGCTCTCTTTGTGATGTTCCGCCGGGTCGGTATTTAATTATGTATGAGATCGATATTCGGGCCTTCGGGGGCTCTCTTTCAACTTCCCAGTCTCTCGGTCTCTCGTTCTCTCGTTCTCTCGTTCCTTCTTTCACCCTGCCACCGAGTAGCACGCACACATTTTCCCTCCCACGGCTCCCTCCTCCCGCTTCTTCTACCCTTTTTCTCTTGCTTGTGTTTTTCGTCTCGTTCCCGATATATCCTTGTTAGGAATAAACTCGAAATCATGCCAAATACATCCCTATTTTTGCTTCTACTCTGTCCTCGGAGAGAACGGAAAACAAACGAGGGTGAGAATCTTTGTAACGAAGACGTATCGACGCGACGAGTGTTCCGATCAATCGGATCGACGTTTCGTCGATGTCTCTACCGTTTATATCCGTTCGGGGACGCGGGAAAGAAAAATTCGATCGCTCGCGTCGAAGAAACGATTCGAGGGTTTGTTTACGGGCTCATACCTGCTCCTTGACGTTTCAAGGGGCGGCGCTGCGAGTGCAAGCTTTACGCGCACATTTAAATCTCGTCCGATCGTAAAGATCTCGTAAACGGCGAACGTCTATCCGTCGAAAGATACGAAGGATCTTGGGTGGAAAGACGGGATTATTACCGAGGTAAACGAACGCGGCCGGTAGCTGTAAACTGTCAAGGGATGCCGCTTCCGAACCAGTATATACGTAACGTTTCAATGAACGATCGCAAACCTGCAAGCGCATTAGCGTTTCGAATCTACCTTCGTCTTGTCTTTTCTTTTTCTTTTTTTTTTTCTTTTTTTTTTTCTTCTTCTTTTCTTCGTCTCGTCTTTCAAAACATATTCATAAAATTAACGAAGCAGCGAAACTTCTCGCCAGTGTCAATGGTTTCTGGCTTCGCGATCCCTAACGATTTCGGCACGTGCGAACGAATATCGTCTTGACGCAAAAACACCGTGAAACGGTGCCGGCCAACGATCCGTTTCGAATATTTATTCGTTAAATTTCACGATAAAAAAAACTCTTTGATCAAAATCATGCCACTCGATGAACGTACTATCGGTTTTATCGTCATACATACGTCATGCAAGAAACAAATTTAAAAAAAAAAGAAAAAAAAAAAAAGGAAAAAGCGTCACCCTTCGTGAACGCAAAAAAAAAAAAAAAAAAAAATATTAGCCAGCCGTGATGGCGCTAATTTGCCGCGACCTGCGGCGGTTCGGTTGTTACTGTTCTTTTTCCCTTTTTCATCCAGGCAACGTTCTCTCTCTCCCTCTTGGTCCATCTATCTGCCTATCCATCCGTCCGTCCGTCCCTGTCTCTCTTTCGGTTGCGCGATTGCTCGCTCGCTTTTTCGTTCCGACAAATCCATTTCGCTCGATTTCCATTTTTACGCATCGATTGCGCGTGTGTGCAATCGTACCGCGCAACGAATGACCACGAAAGGTTATCGTTGCACTTCGAATTACGATCGATGCCTACCTTTCGTTTTGACGTTTCTCTTCCTATCGTCCACGTGCGCGTTGGGGCGAGATGAAAAACGCGGTTGAACTTAAACCACTATCGAGTTCGTCGTTGGTATGTTCGATGGTTTAACTAAGAACTGTTGTTAGATCAGCGATTTTTCGCATAAGATTCGCTCTCCCCCGTTACCATTTGCCAATCGCGTGCACTGTTATACGTGTGTTTGCGAAAATAGGCCAAAAGCGAAAAGGAAAAAAGGGAAGCGTCGTTGGCTCGACGAGCACGCGTACACCCGATCGAAACGAGATCCGTGGTAAAGGGGACCAAAGAGGAGAGCGAGGGAGAGAGACAGGGGTGAGGGAGGTGTACACGGTTTTGATCGGTCGCACAGAAAATTGTATTTTCGAAATCAATTAATATCCAGAGAATAATAATACACTGGCTAATGATCGTGCAGCCATGTATAACCGACTTGCTCTCTGCCCCTCTCCCTTTTCCCTTGGTTTACTCGCGATGACCCTCGGGCTACTTCGAACTGGATTCCGCACGGGTTGTGACGCGCCGATTCGACCAAAGTGCGTTTGACAATTTTTAATTATCGATAACGAGTTTGACCGCGAAGATAGGTCGACTGAAAAGCAATGCGTCGACGAACAATCGAAAAGCCGGTTCTGGTCGGTGGACGATATCGTATCGTTTCCGTTGTAAAGTTGGAGTTCATAAATTGTCTANTTCGACGAGGGACAACCGATCGACGAGTAGGGGGAAACCGTAAACCGTAAACCGTAAACCGTAAACCGTAAACCGTCCACAGTACTGTATACCGAGCAACAGAAGTCGAATTCGTTGGGTAACTTTTCCACGTAAGAGCAGACACGAGAANCAGAAAATTGTATTTTCGAAATCAATTAATATCCAGAGAATAATAATACACTGGCTAATGATCGTGCAGCCATGTATAACCGACTTGCTCTCTGCCCCTCTCCCTTTTCCCTTGGTTTACTCGCGATGACCCTCGGGCTACTTCGAACTGGATTCCGCACGGGTTGTGACGCGCCGATTCGACCAAAGTGCGTTTGACAATTTTTAATTATCGATAACGAGTTTGACCGCGAAGATAGGTCGACTGAAAAGCAATGCGTCGACGAACAATCGAAAAGCCGGTTCTGGTCGGTGGACGATATCGTATCGTTTCCGTTGTAAAGTTGGAGTTCATAAATTGTCTATTTAACGCAAGCGGTAGTTTGTCTCTTTACCGCGTCGATCTGAACGAACCCGGTTAATGGTTTATCAAAGGTGGATGCGTAAAATACGATAATTCGATAATTCGATAATTCGAGCGTACGTTATTCAAACGATTCAACCATCCATTATCGTGCAAAGTATAAGTATAAGCCTACAGGACATCGCGATATCGCGATATCGTACAATCGGTCAGGCATCAAAGCCTACACGTTCGAGTTTCTTGATAAGCGAATTGATAGAAATATAGGAAAATAAGGATTCCGAAAGGATTCGGACTGATCGTTACGCTCGCTTCGACAAGCGCAGTTCCTAGCTCGCTGGTATAATTGCCGAAAACTCGACGCGGAATCGCGGTTGCGTTTCAGGCGCCACATCGATCAAAGAAACTGCAAGCTGATGTCTCGGACGGCTCGTAACTTATTCTCCTTTCACGACCACCTAAATATACAGACTCGTCGGAGCTTTGTTTCTCTCCCTCTTGTCTGGACTCTTCTCCGTAATGTCGCCAACTCGGAAAATTCACAGAGTTTTTCGCGGTCCGCTTGCTCGATCGGATGCATCCATCGCGGAATACGTAGATGGTGCAACCCGAACAGACGATATCTTGCAGTTAGTGCTCAAAGAAGTCCGGAAACACGAACGATGTACTTTATGTACTCGCGATAGACGATAAATTTTCTCTCGCCTTTGCGCGGAGAAAAATTCCTCCGTGAATCACCCACCAGATTACTCGCGTCGTTGCTCTCCGGATTTCGTAGGACAGAAGTATTCTGCTACGCGAGGGCAGAGAATCGCGTTGGCAACGCGCGTGTGTCCTCGCGATGGCCGCGTCATAAATCATTCTTGATCTTCACGCGTACTTTGTTCCACGAATCGCTGCCACTCGTTACGCGACTCCTCTTTAATTTCGAGATCGAGCTACGTATTCTCTCCGTAAGACACGGACTACTTCTCGCACGCGATCTCGTCATTCCGACTTACACGACATTCGGTGAATCATTATTCTCCAGATCGAACGTCGTTCCGAGAAGCTGCTACGCGGTCTCGCGATCGTCCTCTCGACGAGGGACAACCGATCGACGAGTAGGGGGAAACCGTAAACCGTAAACCGTAAACCGTCCACAGTACTGTATACCGAGCAACAGAAGTCGAATTCGTTGGGTAACTTTTCCACGTAAGAGCAGACACGAGAAGTTATCCTCGCACCTTGACGACGCACGGCGAGCGAAAGCGTAAGCGTGTGCGCGTTATAGGTGAAACACGGTGCCGGGTGATAACAGTGAATAATAATTGTGCATGTTACGTCAGCACCGTGCATACGTGCCGAGAGTGCCACCCACTTGCACGTAGATCACTCACTTGTCCCTTTCCTCTCTGTCTATTCGTATCTCTCCTCCTATCCTTCGTTCCTTTACGACACGACGAACCGCATTCCGAGGAGGAGCTAGGATCTCGCAACGACAGCGACCACGCCGTAACGCGGTCTATTGTCGGTAAGGCGGCACCGCGGATCTCCGGTGTAGTTGCACGCGCGTACCGTGTGTGCCTACACGCGTGTAACGGTATCGAAGTCGCGTGTAAACCGGTGAATCACGACTCGGCTTTGCCGACGCGCTTCGTTGCGTGGGAAGAAAGTGGAAGGGGCGGTAGTGGCATTGCCATGCGAGGACACTGATCCTTCGCGAGAAGTTGTCGCTGTCGTCTTCGTCTTCGTCTTCGTCTTCGTCTTCGTCTTCGTCGTCGTTGTCGTCGTTGTGATCGTCGTTGTGGTCGTCGTTGCCGGTGTCACTCGCAAACACCGATGAAAGCAAGAAACACGGTGACAAAGGTAAAAACGATGCCTGGATGGAGCAAACTGTGTCGCGAAACGACTGACCTTTCGCGGAACAGGTTGTAATGGATTCGCGTGTTAAGGAAATACGATATAGGCTCGATAAAGTGCAGCCTTGATTTTCTGGTTCATTTGTTACTCAAGTAGCGTTCTCGTTTCGTAAAGTTCGGACGAACCGCGTTGTACGGCGGAACGAAAATTCGTGACCGATCGGCCCGGCTGGACGTTCGCATTAACGTCCGGTCTGGTTCGTCGACACGAGGGATTTGGTTTAGACTCGTCAAGTCGATCGATTATTTTTGACAAGGTTGATCGATAGGCGGACTGGCTGCCGAGCATTGGCTGCTCGTCGAAACGTCGTACCCCGAGAACTACGGGCTCGTATCGTCGTTAGCGTTGCGAGATATTAATGCCGGATGGTGTCGATCAGCGAGCACGTTTCAAGCTGAAGCTTCTGTAGGAAATTTGTCCATCGCTGTTCTTAAGAGTGATCGCGTCGATGGTGGCTCGATCTCCGAGTACAAATCATTTTTTCGACCATCGTTTCATGGTTCCGTGATATCGACTCGCCGACCATGTAACCCCGATTCCTCGGCGAGAAATTTCGTGGACGGTCTTATATAGCCTCGTCACGAAATGCCATTCGTCACAATTTTATCGATCGTCGTCGAGGGAGAGCAAGAGACGACGGGTCTCCGCCTCGTATCGACGTGATCGATTCGCGTCGATCGCGCGAGTACGATTCCAATTAATCCGCTTCCACGCATCGGCGATCGGGTACGTTTCAAGGACCTTGTTAATTCGAACGTATCGATCGAAAGACTATCGATAATTATGATCGAAGGATATCGTTTGTTTTGCTCGAAGAAAGAGAAAATGTCAATAATTGGGTCATCGCGTCGTTGAGGAAGGAGCGTGACGTTTCTGTTGGCGACCGGATCGGAGGATCGGTGGATCGATGGATCGATGGATCGGTGTATTGGGACAAAAAAGAGGACAAGTACGGAGGTAATAATTTTCGAAAATAAGAGTGTTATTTACGATCGGATCGAAGGCGTGAAAATTGTCGAATATCGCGTCGATTAGGCATAGCTCGCGAAAACGCGAACAGGCAGAAGGAACGCGTAATCCAACGTTCGGCCACGTGGCGGATATAAAAAGACTCCTTGTTGCCGACGATGCATTACATAATAGGTATGCCCGTTCATAAACAGCGCCGCTTAACTATGAATGAAGCAAAGGCCCGTGCCCGCTCGCCCACTTCCACGCATACCTACTACGCGCGTTCGTGTACCCGGTCTTGACCTGCCTCAAATCATGTAAATCCTAATCCGTCCGCGCACGATCGTTAACTCTGCACGTGCGTGCGGATTTCGAATAATTAAAATATTAATGAGTAACACCGACACACCTGCCGCGCTCGATCGTTGGTTAATTATCGATAGTCGATTCGCGTATTACACCGCGTTAACGATTAACGACACGCAACCCAGGACACGATTTATTTTCATGGGAATCCCGTGAAAAATTAATTACCCTCCCATCCTCCCTTACCCACGATGCATCCCGATGCATGGCGAACGACGTTTGTAAAAAATTCATTTCCAATCCCCCAAAAGTGATTAGATCGAAAATCGACGAATACTCTAAACACCGGCGCAAACGATATTTACGACTCTGATATAGCGCGTACCACTTCTCGATCGACGTTGCGAAATTTCGTCTCATCGGATTTGCTTCTTTTCTTGCCACGAGCGCGGGTAGCCAACCTGTTTAGCGCTCGAAAAAGAAAAAAGAGCGGCAAAAACGTCTAAGAGGCTCAGGTGCAGGTATCTCCGGCGTCCGGCTCGAAAGATCGAGTTGCTCGATGTCTTCTCGAATACCTCGAGAAATTTAAAACGTCTAAGCCGTCAACTTTTCTGCCCCTCTTGCTCGATGCGCCCGCCTTCCTTTTGCGCATTTCCTCTCGCCCTTCGCCTTCGTCGATGTACCGATTTACTCTTTTTTTTTTCCAAGAATCGGTACCTCCAGCGATTCGTGCTCCTTTCTTCACTCGAGAAAAGCATACTCGCCGAAATATCGTCGATCGAATCGAGGAAAAAAATAAAACGATTAGTTGTGTCGAACTTCTAAATATCGACAATGACGCTGAAATACATTTTCCGTCCTGTATAGGACAAGGGTTCGCTCGATCGAACCGAGGCACTGGTCGTAGCCGACACGAAACCAAACTTCGTGCTTTGGACGTACCGTAGCCCTGGAGGATTGACAGCTGCGAAGAGTCATCTTCCACAGCGTCATCGTGATCGTCATCATGATCGTCGACCTTATGGACGGCACCACGATGATTGGCTGAAAGCGCATTTGTTTCGTGACGCAGCAGAGGCGAACGGATAGCGAGATTCGTTGGGACCCGTCTATACGAGAATCCTGCGACCGTGCTTGTAAAGGAATATCGGGGGCGGTGATACACAGTAACCACACCGTGCACTCGTATGTCGCATGATGCGACGAAGATCGCTGTTCAGGAAAAAGAAAAATAAATAAATAAATAAATAATGAATTCCCACCGAAGCCAATTTAACGATCCGACGGTGTAGACGGCCTTCTAAAAGTTAGAGTATTTTGAGATTAGATCGAAGCGTTTAACTGAAAATATCGACTGGGAAAGGTTTCGCGAACGAGAGTTTACACAGCAGCGTCGTTTATGTAGGCGAAGACCGTTCGTAGCTGGAAGGTTGCTTCGTCACCGAGCAGCCTTTGGGCTTCTCCGATGCATCGGATATAGCGGCGAGTGGAAAAGGAACGAGAGTAACGAGAGGAAGGAATCGAAGGAAGAGAGAAATACGGTGTACCTGAAGCGAAGTATCCGTAGCAGCAAGGATAATAAATAATAAAGGTATAGGCACAGGAGATTGATGGCTGCACCATGACTGACGTTCCATCAATCACCTCTTCGCCCTTCTCACGAAGGATCGACCGGCTACGTCCCAAGTACCTCCGACTTGGTTTTCTTCTTCGTTCTTCGTTCTTCGTTCTTCGTTCGTCCCTCGTCCGCGTTCCAATCCCTCTTTCCATCGTACGTTTTATCCTGCTCGCTATTATCGTACCGGCCCTTATTAGCTCGCTGCCTTACGCGTTCCTCGATGAATCGAGAAAGGACTACCTACCGCGACCGAAGCTTTCTCAGTCGCGCGCGGTCCCACGATGACTGCGCTATTTCCGAATCCTCTTATTTGCCGTCCACCTATTAAAAGGTCGGCTATCCTCTAGGGGCGCCGACGTTGTCCCTCACAATTCTTCGAGACGGACAAAGTATAACTCGGAACGAAAGGTTGTCTCGAGGATCTCGAGTTTTAACGTCGGAGAGGTCCGAAATGAAACTTCTGCGCGAAACTCGCGTGGCAAATGATTCGCATTAGAGAAGAAAGCGCGGATACGCGTCGATCCAGTTTAGTCGCGGAGCAAGAACGGATCTGACCAAGGTATAGAATAGTGGAGAAGTAGAGTACGAGACTGCTGCCATCCGCCAACTCATCCGTCCCCTTCGGCGTATGGTGAGTGGCCGGGACGTATCAATCGGAAGGCTGGTATAAGTTTCCGCCGTTGTGGTCCGCCGGTACGGAGGTTAGCTGTCGTGGTCAGTTTCGAATTGCGGCGATGTCAGTGACAGCTGTGCTCGAGGGCCACGTATTGAACTCACGTCCAGTCACGCTCCTTTATACCTACTTACCTTGCCCCCTCTTGCCACTACTTTCTCTCTCTCTCTCTCTCTCTTCCTCTCTCTTTTCCCCTTCGTATAACCGTGTTCGCTTCGACTCGTTCGACCTCCTCCAAAGGAATGGTTCGACTGACAATAAGATCGGTTCACGTAATGGGACTCGCGCGCGCACAGCAGAGCCAATCGGCGATAATAAAATTGAACAGAGTAAAGATATTTTATTCGCGTTGCAATGCGACGATTAGGATGTATCGCCTGGTGAAGTGCTTCTTTTTTTTTTCTTTTTCAGTGGGTATAGATATCGTCTATTTTTTTTTTTTGTTTTTTTTTTTCAAAGCAACGTTGCGCTCGAATCGACAGCGATTCTTTCGATGGTCGCTCGTTGGCTCGACTTACTTAATTAAAACATCTCATTCCACCCCGTTGGGGTTGTAGTATTTCGAGGATAAGAAAATTCCACGGTATCGAGATGCTTCTCGAACGGTACGGTGCGTTCACCGCGGAAAGGGTAGGAACAAAGAGAAGAAGTTGCGACAAAGAGAGCGAGGTGCATGTCGGAGGGCTGTTTAAGTTGCCAATTACCAGAAACGCTGGGCCATCGAGACGAGTATTAAACGAGCTTCCAGCCACGGGTACCGACGTTTCTATTTTCCTTACCGAACGCTACCCACGATACCTCGACGCTCCTCTTTCGCTTGGCAAGGAGGTAATGGATAAGAGGAGAGAAAGAGAGGAAAGATTTCGCGAGCGCGTTGGGTTGGCGTTCTCTTCGTTTCGTTCGTCCATGGACGAACTAAACTCGGCATAACGGCGGCAAGAGGGAATGGCGCGATATTACACCAGAGTCGACGATGTTCCGTAGAACGAGACCGGCGGTCGTTAGGAAGAATGGAAGGGGAGGGAGGGGCTCGGAGTCGAAGCATCGGTGGGTTTCGGGACGTTCACGACGTTCCAGGACGGTCGCTCGGGGACGTTTCGACGCAACGAGCGAGCCTTATCTTCGCTATACGTTCGTCGGGGAAACAGAGGGTGCAGCGTATCAACCTTCCACGGTTAGTTCCGTTACTCTTGGATCGCTTAGACCTATACGCGAGACACTTGTCTTCGTTCGTTACAAGTGCATCTTAGTCTTTCGTTTCAACGTTTCATCTATAAAAAGAAAAAGAAGCGGAGTAGGAATTTAAAAATTCGACAGATCGTAACATATGGGTTACCGCGAAGAATTCTGACAATTTTTTTTAGCGTACGTATGGCTAAAATGGTCGCTACTAAGACGACGATCATAAAAATTACAGAAGGTGTAAAATAAGCGAATCGACCGACGAGGAAAAAACGAACGGACAATTGGAACGAGAAGGAGAACGGGGAAGAGCGACAAAGAGCAAGGAAGAGCGACAAAAAGGGGAGAACGACGATTTATAATCGGTGACGAATGAGCGTGATCGCAGCGAGCCCTCGTCTCCTTGGCGTTTTATAAATGTCGCGGAGCAATAAAGACGCTCGATGGATTAGCTGTGAGTCTGACATTCCGAAGGCAACGGATTCTATTCTGGTGATTTGAAACCAAGCACGCGCGTCCAATGAATCAATCGAAGCCTCGCTTTTTTTTCCCTCGTGTCTCGGAGCTTTGATCGGTCCAAGACCTTTAAAACATTCGCGGGGAATGGTCATCTTCCGAGAGACACGTCGGACACGTCCGATCCTCGATCTCGTGTTCTCGAGTCGATCCGAAATATCACCGACGAGCCCACGAATTCTCGTAGGTTCGTCGCGAGCGTCCTTTCGTCCCCACTTTTTACAATACACCAGCTCGCGTCGTAACCGCCCTCCGAGCGAGTCCCTCGGTGAACCTTGTCGTTCTTTTTCTTCGCCGGCGCTGTGACACGAACACGCCGTATCCCCGCTGTTCCAAGAATTCACGTACGCGTCATAAATAGTGGCCCGCTCGCACTCTGCTGGTTCCACCATCCTTCCCCGCCCCTCCTCTTCGATTTCTCGCACGTTTCGACGTTTTCCAATATTCCAAACTGCACCGATTCCATCTGGGGCCCCTCCGAAGCTTCTTCAACGTCGCCCTCTGTTCCATCTCGCGTCTCTTCTTTACTTTTCTTCCACCCCTTCCACCCTGTACACCCTTTCACCAGTTTCGAGAGTATCGATCGATGCGTACGCGCGACTCTTCGAATTCGATTTTGTCAAGGAACGAATCAACGACGCGGCAGAACGCCAAATGTTTTCCCAACCACTTGTCTCGCGAGTGTCGAGTCGCGGACAAAGTCTTCCGCATTGCCCCATATCTAGCGTTCAGAACGGCCATAGTTAAAATCAGGCCAAGCGAGCGACATTCGTTCTCAGACGCACCGATTCGTTTCGTCGAATGGAATTGGCGCCAAACGTTTTACGAGCATGCGCGTTCGTTCTTCCTTCTCGGCATGGGTTTGTTGTGCGTCGACCTTTATCCAAAGGCTCCCTCCTAGTCGTAGCTAGCCCCCTTAGCTCCTCTCCGCACGACTCCCTTGGCCGCCCTCCGTAACTACCGCCGCGCAGCCACCCCCGTCGCCAACCCTGACCTGATTTATGGGATTCTCCAAGTGTCTACCCTGCCGACGCGCGTTTTCGAGCCTCCCTCCCAACTCCCTTCCCACTGCTTTCTCTCCTGTCTGTTCGCGCAGACAGCTGGCTAGCGTTTTCACGAACACGCGCGTCCGCTTCTCGACGCGACCCGATCTTTTTCTAGCTTCTCGCGCTTGTTTGCCAATCGCGTCCTATTCTCGCCATCCATCTTGGTTCAAACTTCTTTCCTTATTCTTATCTTTCTATTTGTTACTATTATTATTATTATTATTCTTATTATTTTATTTTATTTTTTTTTAACAAGCGAAAGAATAAGAAACAACGATACGATCGATTCGCGGTGTTCGCTGCTTCTTAGGTGGACGCGCGTTACCGTTTCCTTCAACAACTCCCCCCTTTGGCCGCGTTCCTACTCTCTTCGTTTTCCCGGTAGATATGGTCGAGTAATATACGAGCCCTGCATCTGTTCCCCGAGTGACGCAACGTCCTGCCATAGATCACGCTCAGGCTTTTAGAGAGTGAAGGCTGTTAAGAAAAGCGCGACAAGGACAGCGTTCAGACGCAAGGGAACTAAGAATAAGAGCGACAAAGACCAAATGAGAGGAGAAAGAAGCGGGTGGAGGGACAGACGCAGGTAGAACGAAAAAGCATCAGAGATCCCTCTTACGGCTGAGAGTAACAGCGACCGGGAAAGAGTGGGAAAGCGCGGGCCATGGGATAGGAAAGAGGGAAGAGGGTAAAGGGAAAGAGGACTGACAGAGTGACGTACCGTTGCCGTTAAACTCGGCTTCAACGCGAAGAGGCGCAAGCTGCGGGTCCGCGACCGTTTCTTCGGTGTGTCGCGACACGAATAGGAAAAGGTTAAGAACGATCTTCGATATCGATCAGCGACGAGTAGATATCGTAATTTGGGTTTAAGAAGCTCGTTGGTTCCTGCCAGCGGTTCGCCGGTGGTCGACGCGACGACGAGAGAGCAAAAGAAACGAAAGGGAACGCAGCAGTTGGGCGATACAGCGAAAAGCCACCGCGCGACGCGGGAACCATTCAGCCGAGATATACGAGCGAGAGTTTGTTCGCGCTTATGGCCTGCGTCTGGAAAGAGGGTGGAGTGGGTCGGTAGAGGCGGAAGGGGCGCGTGGGTAGGATGGGAAGGGAAGGGGAAGAGAAGAGAGAAGGGTTCTCGCTTTATCGGAGCACCCTTATGCCTATTATGCTTCCTCATCCCTCGATGGTAGCGGTTTAACGCGGCCATCCCCTTGTCGCGCTAGGCGTTCGGTCGTTCGGTCGTTCGGTCGCGTCGCGTCGCGTTGCCGAACTCGACCGAACAGCGGCGACGCCGACCGATGCGAACCGAGGAACGGCGACGCCGGGTGACGCGGCGCGCGAATTAAAACGCCTCATAAATATCTGAAACAAAGGCGGCCGCTTTCGGGGGCGTACGGTGGAAAGATATACGGCCGGTTAGGATGGCTGGTAACGGGTGGATAAGAGAGGGGTCGGGGGAATTGGTTGTGGCTGCACGGGGGACGCGATTCGAGCGTTTGCCATAGTTGGAAAAAATGCGACGGAAAAGGGTAGAGAAATCTTTTTGCGCGTTCGAGCGTAGTTTCGTCGAAAAACGAACAATTACGGACCGATCGATCGTGGTCGATCGGACCCGGAACAGGACATTTTTGTGACCATTCTGACTTTTTCTCTTTCAGGTAAGTAGTGGTCTCCGATCGTTTGAAAAGCGAGCGGCCCGCAGCCGCCGCACCGGACCGGAGACATGCGCAGCAAGCAACAGCCGAGGCCTTCCTTTCGGTGGCCGCAGCAACGCGGCGATAATCTTACCGGTAAATATCTGAAACCACGCTGCGCACCAGACGCACGAGCACGCACGCACACGCGCACGCATTTTTCACTTCCATAAGTTTCGCCAACCTTGCAATTAGTTTACGATATAGGTAAGCGCGCTGCGGAGTATCTGCTTGCATGTATCCTCTATTTTCGTCGCTTCGATAGCAGCTTTAAAAGTTGTATCAACTTCTCGTAGAAAAGATACGCGCCAATTAGTTAGAGAAGCTTCGCGACTCGAGCGAAACCACGTCGCGAAAAGAACTTTTTTGCGAATCGTGGTACTTTGATGTTGGTCGAGTCCAGCGCTGTCGCACAGCGCGTGTGCGTTCTACGTCCGTGCGTGCATTTCGGTGGAGAAATTAGAAATGGCCGGAGAGATTTATTGCCGGCTGCTCGCGGGAGAATGTTGCGAGAAAGAAGGAATTTTTTAACGTTGCTCGCGCCAGTCAGCCCAAGAATCCGAGAATCCTAGAATCGAATCAGAGCCGATGAACATGTCCTTTGGTCGCGTTTCCATTCGAAGCGACGCGTGTTCTTGTCTCGCGGTCCATTTGTGGCCCCTCGTACGCTGGTTCGATGGAAAATCGTTGACCGTTCTACGGGATAGAGCCAGCAGAGTGCGACGATCCGACCAAACGCAGCTGGCCACGGCTGCGCGCTTTCGCTTCGTCGAGAACCGAGAGTGGACGCTTGAAATTTACGACGTCGGTGGATGGATGGGCTCTATTCTTCGCCTCGTCGCGACTTGGTACGATCTTAGGTTACGGTCGAACGGAAAAGACTCTGCTCTACGTTCGAATCGGATCGGTGTGGCGCGGCTCTGCGGGGACGGAAGAAGCTCGTCCATCCGAGGAGCGGCCAAGCCGCGAACGCGCACGGGAATCTTGGATGACGCTCGAGACAGAGTATAGATATCGAGCGATCGCGTCGCTGGGAAACGGATAACCGACGCGGATAAAGTACAAGTCCGCGTGCGTGTGCCGGACAAACGGGGTCGTCGAGGGACACGCGACTTCTCTCTCCAATAGCCTCTAGCAGAGAATCATGCCGGTCTCGACGATAACCCTCGAATGACGTGACAAGCGAAATCCTGTATCCACGGTCCGGCTGGCGCGGGATATCGGCGGACGTCTAAATGAACCGTTGTACCTTCTGCTTTGATTTCAAAGAGCGGATCCCTAACAGCGGAGGAATATTCATTTAAATATCTGTCGATACTCGAGTCCGACGCGAGGGTTGCACCGATGTCAGCGACGGACTTATGTGCCCTCCGCGTTCTCCGTTCCTCCTTCTCCCGTTCCCGACCCTCTCCCTTTCCATTCCCGTTCTCGTTCTCGTTCTCGTTCTCGTTCTCGTTCTCGTTCTCGTTCTCTTCTACGCCCGCACGCGTACCTACCTGTCTACCTGCGCGCGTTATATCTATACACACCCACCAGTCGACGTCTGATCTCTGTCGCGGATACGTTCGATCTCGTACTTTGTTCTCGCCATTCGCTTTTCTTCCGTCTCTCTTCCCCCTCCTGACCATTCCACCCTTTCGATTCTCTGCTCTCTTCCCGCTCGTCCCCGCAACCTTTTATCTCGTTCGGTTCCACGATTCCATCGAGCATTCGGTCGCGACTCCCTTTACGATTTCGCGGTTTCCGAGCACCATTTTATAAGCGAAAACGAATCTCAAGACTCGGGTCATCGACGGAGCAGCAGAAATACGAGAAAATCGAGCGAAACAGCGAGAAGAGGATTTCGTGGGATAGCAAACACCTCTCTGGTGCCTGTAGGTGAATGGCTGTGAACCGGAACGGTTAGCTCATCGATGAGCCAGATAGAGACGAAAGGATAGGCGGCAGCAGAAAGAGAAGAGGTAGCCAGGGGGTGTGGAAAGAAGCACTTTGCGTGCGTCGTTTAAGAGAAGCTTAATGCCGCCGTAAAATGCGCTAACGACCGACTCTCGGCCCTTCTTCGTCTTTCACGAGCTTTCGTCGTTCTTCGGCTTCCGAAAGCATCTTCGTTTTCGCAGGATCCCCAGCGGTGTTGCCTCCGCTTCTTACGATCAGCTGTTGATTTAACTTTCTTTCGTTCGGTCGAAAATTGTCTCGCTGTTCGGACGACGCGATTATTTTTATTCGGACGATTCAACTGTCAATCGATACGAATTGACACGCTTTCAAACGGCGTACAGGATCGCGAGAGAGAAGTGAGTGGGAAGAAAGTAGGAAAGACATTCGGAAGGAAGGACGGAGAAAAGAAAGGAAGGAAGAACGGAAGGAAGAACGGAAGGAAGGAAGGAAGGAAGGAAGGAAGGAAGACGCAACTTTACTCCCCGAGGGTAACACACCATGCATTCTCCCTCTCTCGACGGTTTCTCCCTTCGCATTTTCGCGGGTAGTCCTACTAGCAGCATTTTAATCCAGCGAACCGACGTCACTCTACCGCCCCGAATAATCAGCCTGAAATTCGTTGCGAGCGTAGGCAGGCGAATTGTCGCGAAACGCAACAAAAGAACGAGATATTAGTCGGCTGCGGCTGTGGCTGCGGCTGCTGGCCAAACTGTGAGCTCGAGGACCGACAGGGGGAAAGTACGACCGACTACGGGGAGTTGCGAGGGCTGACATCCTCGACCGCAGTTGATTTCATCCTTCCGGGCTTCTAGCGACGACCACGACACCACGGGGATAACTACGAGGACGGACAGCGACGACGAGTAATTAGGCCACGCGTTGGAGGAACTAGATGGCCTTGTACTTTGCCGCGACGATCTCTTCGACTATCTAGATCGAGATCTCGCGTTTACCGATCGATTAATAATCTCGTTTTCTAGTCGATGCGTTTGCATATAGGTACGCCACCGCGCGACGTTGATTAATCGCCAATTTATGCCGGGACATAAGAATCGATTTTTTTTTCTCCATTTCAATTACGCGTATCGTCGGTGTATCGGTAAAATATCCAGGTTGAAAATTAATCGGAATGGAAAACGGGTTTGGTCGCGATTAAAATTGTACGCAACGAATACGTTCGGTGAGCACGAAGTCGAACGAAAGTTTGACCGCATCGGTGAGATCCTTAATAACGGAAAGTGGGAAAAGGAAATGAAAAAAGGAAACGCGACGCGACGCGAAACCGAGAGAGAGAGAGAGAGAGAGAGAGAGAGAGAGAGAGAGAGAGAGTAAAATGTTGGCGCGGCTCGGCAAGTTGGTACGAGACGCGTTAACGCGCGCTGATGCAGCGGTGCATCGGTGTGCGGATGCGTCGGTGTTGGCTTTGGTTCGAAGAAGCGGTAGGAGCGAGCGGTACACGGGAGTGTAAGGAGAGCGGAATGAATCGCTGCCACTCAAGGAGCAACAGACGGACGTGCCGGACGGGTTGACAAGGCCGCGCTCGTTCCTCGCTCGTAGCTCGCCGATGCCGCGCGCCACTGAAACGCCATCAGCGAGTACGCTTCCAACCAACCGCGTCGATATAACTGTCCACTACTGATAACTACGACGCGTTACGGTTGCTAAGCGCGCCATCGTTGCCGAGATCGCGACCAGAGAGATTCTTCGTCTCCCCGACTTCGTCTTCGTCTTCGTCTTCGTCTTCGTCTCTCGATCTTCTCCTTCTGGTTCGCTTCAATCTCTTTCTTCTTCGCACCACCGATCCTCTCACCGCTCGACGAGCTCGAGAGCTCGAGAGCTCGCGAGCTCGCGAGATCGCGACGACCGTGGCGCGTACGTTCGGTCGTCCATCTATCTACGTGTCTCTCATACATAACGCCTATCCCACACTCTTGGATGCGGCTTAATTATAATACCGAGATATTTATTACCACGCGTATCGTCTATTTCCGTCGACGACCGTAGGAGGACCGGGCAAAACCGGGTAAGCGATATCGCGACAACGTCCGAACTGGCTTCGTGGTCGCGCGAGGATCGACGAATAGACGCTTCCCTGACGCGAACGAGAGGAGAAAGAGAAAGACGAACGCAGGCGACGTCGTCCTTCGCGCGACCGGCGCGGAGAATCGGTCAGTGACGGACGAAAAATTTGTCGGTGGACGGGTGAAAGTAAGGAAAGACGCAGGACGACGGGGGAGACTCGCGAAACGAGCCCGCAGGAACACGGCGGCCATTCTAGGATCGCGATTCTCGGCGTGCCGCCGCGAAGTCGCGTGTTGTTTCGTTTGGATTTATGCGAGGGCCAGCGATAAGACGATGCCGAATAATACGGTCCACCGGCACCTGCCAGCGGGCGGCGGTAGCCTCTCTCATTTTTAATTCCCCCGCGGCCGCGGTCGTCGGTCGACGCTCGATCTCGCTAGATGCTATCGCGACCAACCATCCCAACCGAGTCTTTCAAACCAACGCACAATAGGCTTTTCGAGTTCCGCGTCAAAAGCATCCAGCTGTTTTTGCTCGTGTCTATACTTTTTAGGCTTCGGTCTCGCCGCCCTCTTCGATACTCGGCGGAGGTTCCAAACGATTCGAGTCCGCTAAGAATCGGTACGATCGTTTCCGTTCGACGCGCTTCCATCGACGTCAATTATTCCGATTACACGCAGTCCGGTTATGCTTGTCGGAATCAATCGCCGCGACATCGTAAGAATAAGAAGAAGCCATCGAAAAGACCTCGCTTTCGCCTCTCTGGTACGCGACGCATCGCAATTAATATCCCCGTCGCGACGACCTCGATCCGTCTCGATGCACCTGGCTTTCGTCTCGTCCCGCGCACTCGGACGATGACTCGAGACGACTCGAGATGACTCGAGATGACGGGACTGGAATTAATATTCGGAAACGAGACCACCGGACCCCGCTTGGATTTCTCGATTCGGTCCCAACACGGTGCCCCACACCTCCTTTCTATCCTCTCGCCTTCCCGTCTCGGCCCGTCCCATGCTTCCTTCGCGATGCAACGCTCTCAGCGTCGACTCGACTTCGCGTCGTTCTCTCGACGAATGGCCTTTGTCAAAGAACGGTCGCAATCGTTGGGCAGAGTTCTTTCGCTAGATATAGTTGTTCGGTGATCTGGTAACGCGAGAACGATCGACGTTTAACGCTTGTTCGGATCTCGCCGAAGCTGTCAGGGCCGTGAGAAGCGCGGGCACGCGAGGAAAGGAACTCGACGGTGGACGTAGTAGAATGGGGAGCAAAGGGAGGGAGAAAGAGATGGAAGAAAGAGAGAGAGAGAGAGAGAAAAGATTGAAAAGAGAGAAAAGAGAGAAGCAAGTGGACGCGAAGTGGACGGTACGTCCCGTCCGTCACGTTGCTGCCGTCAGATTATCGTTCCGACACTTTCCGAGTTATTCCGGCCGTGTGCCTTTTCGCTTCGTTCGGTGTTCGCCTCTCTGCCGGAGAGAGGGGATCGTTGCTGTCGCTCTTCTGCTTTTCTCGGGTGCTCGTCTTCGTACGACTTCCACCGACACGCTCAACTTCAAACCCAACGCTCGTCCGATGGATCGAGAGACGGAAGGAGTCGAATCCGAAGACCGTTTGCGTAAACGAACAGAGATCGAGATAGAAAGATAGAGAGAAAGAGAGAAAGAGACGAAAAGAGAAGAACACCGAAGAGAAGGCGAGTGGCGAGAGCCAAGAACCTCGTACCTGCGTATTTGAAGTCCGGTCGACCCGTTTGACCGGTGTCGATCAAATTTCCGAGGACGAGATTATTCAAGGCCGACGACGATCGAGACAAAGCTCCTTTCGCGGCCGTATACGTACTTCTTCCCGACGTCGACTCTTTCTTTTTCTGCTCTCTCGCGTTTCCACCCACCTCTTGCCCGGTTTCTAAAGATTCTCTCGCGTTTCGAAACAGGCTCGCCTTAATTTCATTTCGAAAATCGAAAAACCTGTACGCTGCTGTCTTTCTCGATCGTCAGAGATCGACGTTCGCGTCGTGGTCGATCGTTCGATCCGCGTTAAAAGTCACGAGTCGTCGAATGATTCGCGGCGAGCATTCGGACGAACGCAACGCGAAAGGGCGTGTACGAGAAAACGCGTTCGCGACCTCGGCCACGCGCGTCATTCAATTAATAATTCAATCATCGTTCTCGATTGGATTACCTTTCGGATGAAAAAAAAGAAAAAAAAAAAAAAAAGAAAATAAATAAAAAAAGGTGGAACTAAAATAAACGAGTGCGAGCAGGAAGAAAGATGCGTGCGGTGCGACGCGGTGCGACGCGGTGCGGTGCGGTGAGGTGCCGTACGAAGCGACACGGTACGATGACGTTAAACGCACGCGCCTATATGTACGTTTACCAAATTATTTCAGTTTTATACGACCTTATCGATCGGACGAAACGACGGCCCGTCCAAACTTGAACTCGTTTCGTCGCGTCGTCTACGGCGTTCTCGTTCGTGGTCTTGCTCCGTTCGTTCTCGATGTCTTTTTTCAGCGTACAACGAAAATCGCGCGAATCGCATCGACGCGGTTTTCCGCGGTTACAATGTTAGCGAGCGAATCGAGAAAAATTCCGGTAGGCGGCCACCGCGCGGACCGTGGTTTCCGACTGCTAATTATCGGGCGTTAATTGATGCAGCGTCGCGCTCGTTACGCGTCTATCATTAGGCAACGTAAAAGTGTACGCGAACGGAGAACATCAGCGGCGCGTATTAAAATGCAAACATTCGACTCGGTTTGGACGGTTTAATGCCTCGTTCGATTCGAGCGCACCGGCCAGGTAATTAAATCGAATGAAATTACGAACGATTAATGCTCTGGACGCGTCCGTGGGTCACGAATCAGCGCGAAATCACTGCGTTCACGACAAAAAGTATATTTCGAAAAGAGTTATTTCATTGTCCGCGATCTGAATTTTCCCCACCCTGTCCAGATTCTGTTTCATTCGCTCGTTCACGAACGATCGTTTACCAGCCTCGTTCGCTCTTCCGTTGGAACTTTCGATTCGTTCGTCGCGTACACGCGTTTCGCTTCGTGCTCGTGGATATCTCGCGGAGAACGAGAGCCGAGCCGACCAATGAGAAAGAAAACACGCGCTAATCGAAAGGCAAAAAAGGAAGCTCGGTATTATATTTTTGCGGTGTATTACGTTGTACGAAGCGGAGCGAGTTTCATCCCCACTACCACGATGGAGGCCATTATCGCGAAATACTGCAGATGCATCCACGCACACGGTGTCCTTTTTGGACATTAGCATAGTCGCGTACCGTACACGAACGCGACCAGCGTCCACTGTGCGCGTGAGTTAATGCTCGCGCGCGAGAAACCACTGCGACATTTCCCTGATGAAGTCGAGCAGCGACGCGTAATAAGGGTCGCGAGAGAGATGGTCCGCGCGGACGGACGATGCTATAAAGGAGAAAGAGAGAGAAAGAGAGAGAAAGGGAGAGGGAGAGAGAGAGACAGAGTGAAAGAGAGGGAGGATGGCAGAGTTGCGCCCAGTAGTCAGGGTCGGATCGGGCCTCGGCGCATCGGCAAATATTTCTCTCGGCCGAGACCGACGCGATGCGCGTTTTAGAGCCAGAGAAACAAGCGCGTAGCACGTTTCGCGAATAATTTCGAGGCGCGTAAGCGAACGCGAGCTAGGACGTGGTCGGTGAACCGAAGCGGTAGCTCGACGAGCAAGGTGTTTGCGTGGTTGCGCGCGCTACGGTATCGAACGTACGAACGCTGGCTAAACTCAAGGTGGTCCACTACATCCCTGGGTGAAGTTGACACGCGGGGTGGACCTGTCGAGGAGAAGGGTCGAGGCTGGAAGCGGACGTGACACGGCCGTCTTGTGACCCGTACCGTCCCACCGACGCTCCGCTCCTTCCCCGTGCAACCCTCTCCTGGCCTCTAGCCTCTGTCCCCGCTTCTCCCGTCCACATGCCACCGTACCGACCGACTGCCGCTAGTCCAGCTCTATTGTTGTTATTATTAAAGGGGGTAGTTGGGGGTGGTTGCCGCTCGGCTGAGAGGGACGATGACGGAAAGGAAGGCGGCGTCTGCAGGTGACAGATGAAACAGCTACCCTCTCTCTCGCACCCTCTTTAGATCCCCCTTGTTCTCTCTTTGCGTCCTCTCTCTCTCTCTCTCTCTGGGCTCTGTTTCTCTCTCTCTCTCCCACATTCCCCTTTTCGTTGTTTCTCTCTCTCTCTCTTTCCTCTCTGTTCTTTCGTCGAATACACTTGTTCTCTCGCACGCACACGTTCGTCGTTACGAAAAACGAGACGGAAAGAGAAGGAGAGAAACGATAGAAAAGAGTGGCAGAAATAACGATAGAAAAGGAGAGAGAGAAAGAGAGAGAGAGAAAGAGAGAGAGCAAGGTAGGAAGGAAGGAAGGAAGGAAGAAGATCGAAGCTTTCTCTCTTTCGTTGCTGCAAGCTCACGTTCGCTCCTCGCGTACCACACCCCACGGTCTTTTGGTGCGGCTGTATGCCGTCCAAAGCTTCAGCTTTCTTTGGACAGTCGAGTCCAACTTTCGACGTATCTCGATGGACGGCACCAAGGCGGATCGTTTAATCGACTCCTCGAACCATAGTTACACTCGTAAGATTGTCGAAGGAAACTCCGAACGAAAAAAGAGAGTTTGACTCGATTTGATATTACAGCTTACAAGGATAGCGTAACAAGAGGTTGGAGAAAAATCTCGAGTCGAAAGAAAGTAGCCGGAAACGGAAGAGACCGAGGTCGAGAAAGGTGGAAAAGAAGCGCGGTAGCAGTCAGTTGGTCTAGGTTAGTTTCATCACGGTCCAGTGTACCTCTCGGGTCTGTCGACGGAATGGACAGTGCGGGACACGCAAGGAATGCGCGTTTCGCGTTCTCTTGGTCGTGCTGGCAAAGAAAGGAGGTCGTGGCTACATACGTTTACTACGAATTCTCTCTCGTTTCACCACGAGGACACACCGTCCCAGTCTGCTCCGAAATAACTCGACGTCACGGATCGTCACCCCCTTTAATCGTGCTCGGCACCCTACACGGATAGGATGCTCCGGCATCCCGTTACCGTCCTCTGCCTCGGTGAGATTCGAGGACTCACCGGAGATCCACGAGAGACAAAACCAATAAACCGCTCTCTGGGACGATATTCGAAAGTCTCGTGGAATGGACTCGGACCGACTGCTCGTCCCGCGGCCCCCATCTCTGGTTTTTCCGGTCTTTCGCTTTCTCGTTGCCGCTGTTCCAAGACAAAATCCTACACCCGCTGCACCGTGTTCTTATTTCCTTGTTGAATATACAATGAAGCTTGCGGGTGTGGTTACGATCGTTCGCCGATGCGTCCATCCGCCGCGTCGATCCATCTCTTTCTCCACCCTTTTCCGATTCCAGTCACGCTTATATCGTCCAAAGAAACGGACGTCTATCACCGTCGAGTTGTTCCAAGCTTCGTCGCGTTATCCTTGCAACGCATCATCCGCGCGATCATTTCGCAACGCCGCCGATACGATAGCGCACAGCGGATAGATACGACAAAAGCGGATCGCAAGAGCCGACCAACCTCGTCCGTCAACCGAAAGTCGTCCGTCGTCCGAAGAGACGACGGTGGACGCCCAGGCGTCGTCGCCGGTCACGTCA
Organism: Ctenoplectra terminalis; assembly: GCA_019453375.1. Lineage (NCBI taxonomy): Eukaryota > Metazoa > Arthropoda > Insecta > Hymenoptera > Apidae > Ctenoplectra > Ctenoplectra terminalis. The sequence goes on from SMSQ01020751.1 coordinate 638,443, forward strand.
TTGATCTGTCGGATGGCTGTCTCGATATCGATGGCGGGGAGGGTCCGGAACGGCGGCTGCTAGACGGCTGCCTACTCCTTTAGTCCGCAAAATAAGCTCTCTGCCAACGTCCACGGATACGCTCACGATTCTCTGGTCGTTCACTGGTGCGACGGGGAAAACTCGTAAACCGCAAAAATTGCAAGACGGACGCGGCGTAGATCTCCGTTGCTCGAGAAACGTCTCGCGTTCGATTTTTTTTCCTTTTTTCTTTTTCTCTTTTTTTCTCTTTTTCTTTGAAACATGCTTCCTCTCTCAAGGGATGCACCGTGCACAGGATTTGGTCTCCTTTTCTTCGACACCGACGCTCTCTCTGTTTCTCCTTCTCGGTTGCTCCCGATTCGGTGTCGCCCTCGACCGAACCACGCTGGTTTTCGTTCGTTCGCCGTCACACGCCAGCAAACCTTAATCGAGGCAAATTGAACGTAGCGCGATTCTCGACGCTGAATCAAGCTCCTCCCTCAACGATCTTACCTACCCTTTCCAACCTTTCGGCGCGTCGATTATCCCTTCGGTTCGAACCTGTTTCCGGGATATTCGAACGATCGAACGATCGAACGATCGAACGCTTTACACGCGGTCAACCTACCCCGAATTCTCCGATTAGTAGGAGGTCGCGTGAGAATCGACGCAGGACGCGCGCGTATTGCGCGCCCAACGAAAACTGTAACCCGTAAACCGGCAGCCGATCGAGCGGCCCTTAATGACAGCCCTCGGTTTACGATCTCAGACGAAATTCCGCGAACTAGCCACGAGATCGTTATTGCGGTAAGCCCAACAAATTGTCAGAGGACCGCTCGTTCCATGGAGCCCGTTTATACGCGAGCCACGGTGGGTGTACACCGTCGAATTAAGCTCCGAATTTTGCTCGATCGTCCGCAATTACGAATAACCCTAATTTTCGACCTCCTCGAGACGAGCGAACGAGTTTATTGCTCTACTCGAGACTCGTGAATCGAGAGGAGACCGTTCCACGAGAACGGAGGGGAATTATCGCGACCGAAGGGCTCTGTTTGCCGCCGCATCGCACCGCATCGCATCGCATCGCATCGCATCGCATCGCATAGCATAGCATAGCATAGCATAGCATAGCATCGCATCGCATCGCATCGCATCGCATCGCATCGGTTCAATTATCGTTTACGGCTGAAATCAACTCCTGATGCCGCTACTCGTTAATGCTGCGCGACGTTGTCCTTTCGTTCCTTCTCCTTCCTTTGGTTCGCGTCGACGTTACCGAAAACGGTGGCGCAACGCGACGCTCGTTGGAAAGAGAAGAAGAAAACGGAAAGACGCGGGAGTAACCGGGACTGAAGGGTAGGGGTGGGACGACGGGGCTGTAAGTAGAAGGCGAGGACTCCGTGTACAGTACAAACGGATACGCGCACGAGTAACAGGACAAGGAGGAGGATAGGAGGGTTTAGGTTAGGTTGGTCGCCTGACCCGGTTGACAATCGATTGACGGCTGTCGCCAAGACCCTCCAGCCTTCCACCTTCTTAACCCGGCGAATCTCCCCGATCGAGTCGATGCCGTCACCCTCCTTTTCCCGGACCCGGCACCCGTCCGTTCCATCGGCTCGAATAAATTCCCTTAATTATCTGCTGCCTCGGAAGCCAAAAAAGGACGCACCCTGGTCGCGAGCCACGAATCGTCTTTGTACCACCGACGCCTCGTTCGTCAACGTTCCCCTCACCCTGTGAACCGAGCGAGCAAGCATCTTTGATTTCGAAAAACATGCATCGAAAGATGATCCGTCGTAGACGGTGCACGACCGATTACGATCGATTACGACCGATTACGAGCGTGTACTATGGAACACATGGGAATGCGCGCGCGAGTGTACGAACGCGACACGCACACGATTTCCCGGTCGTTCGTATACGAGTCTCTTTTCCACGGTCGGCTGTGCACACGGAGAAAGCTTCGTCGAGGTAATAGGATGGGTATACACCGGGCGGTGTTGGATATTATTTGCCGAGGACAGTGACAAACGCCCGTCAACGTCATTTCCACTCGCAACGTTGGCTTCCTCCGACAGCACCGACACCGCGCGCGATATCGCTCTCTCCGCGACACCTTCGCCTCTTCTACCTTCTCTTCTTCTCTCGCTTCTCCTTGCTCGCTTCTCTCACGGGAGGCGAACTAGAAACGTGACGAGCATATCTAGTTCTGGACCGACTCGTCGTCTCTGGCAGCTATCAAGAGGCGCCTCTGGTGACTATGACGGGCCACTGCTCCCGTCGTTCCGGTACTTCGGCCTCTCGACGCAACTTAGACGCTACGCGATTCCCTGTTCGGAATTTCATTTTTTTGTTTCTCTCCTGCTCGTCTCGCAATGGACAACGAGGCGAGGTGAAAGAGAAAATCGGAAATCGTCGAGCATCGGGTCAACGGGACGATTCGACAAATTCGAGTCGCAACCGGAGAAATCATGCGAGGATCGAGCAAGAGTGGGGTTAGTTAGGCAGAAGGGTGTACGGTGACCGAGGTAGGAAGGGGGTACGACGACTGGAGCGGACGGGAGGAGTCGGAGGGTGGGATGGAGGGAGGGGTGAAGGGGGGGCGTAGGTAGTCATTATGTGGAGGGAGGTGACGTCACTGACGGTGACGGATGGCTACACGTCAGGCAAGTATAAACCCCATGGTACCCAATAAATTATTGCAACTATAAATTACTTCTGTGCTCACGATATAATGCCACGGCTACCGCCGCGACGATGGTGTGCGTGCACGTACACGTACGCGCGTGTGTGCGCTGTCGCGTCGAAGCCCAAGGTGGGGCGTGCAAACAAAGGTGGTACGATCTCGAACTAACTAGCCTCGGTACGGGCACCGTTAACCCCGTGTTATTGCCATTCTTTCTCTCGTCCCCTTCCCGTCCCCTTCTCGTTCCCTTCTCGTCTCCAATTTTTCCCTTTCGGTCTTGTCGTTTTCCAAGTTCCGAGTTTCGCGGCAGACCATCGATCGTGAAATCGCGAGGTCGAGTTAGAAGACGCGAGACAGAAAGAAAGGAAAGAAGGAAGAAAGGAAGGAAACGAGTTGGAAGCAAGGCTCGATCGTTACCGGCGTCCTTTGTTCGCTCGGCAATGAGAACCACTGACATAACATAATCCCGAGCAATTCGTAATAAATATCGTTGCGTCGGCCTGGTTCGGCGTTATTGGTGTATCTGTCTCTCATCTCGATGCCTTTGGGGGGCTAAGAAGCGAGGCAAAGCGACGGTCGAAGGGACCGGGGGAAGATATTATGGGCGTGCGAGTGAGTTATACGCCTTGCCGCATGTGTGTCGCATAAATCTGCTCCGACCTCGGTACCGGTCCCCTCGCGACTGCACTGGAACCGTTTCTAGACTTTCCTTCGATCCCGACGACGACGACGACGACGACGACGACGACGACGACGACAACGACGACGACTCGAACCGACTCGACGACTGACTGACTGCTTGGCTGGCTGGTTGGCTACCCATGTACATAGATAGCTGACTGACTGGCTAACCGACCGACAGCGAACCAACCGATCGATATCGAGATACGCGCGGTTCCTAAACTGGACGAAAATTTCTTCCCTCGTCGCGTGCGCTGCCGAAAGGTTTCGCGAAGAGGCACTTCACCAACGGAAACGTCGCGTTTCAAATTATTCTCGACATCGATCGTCCGTAAAACCATCGATATATCGTTCCTCGAGAACCGCGTTCCGTACCGCGTTACACCAAGATTATTTATAGATGTTGGAGGACGGCATCGTCGCTCGGATTTCGCGGGCAAAATATTGCCGCGAAAATCGAAAGGTTCGTTGCCACCGATCGTTACAACTTACAATTGGAATGGTTGAACGATACCGCGACGATGAACACGGTCCTACCGGTAGGGGGAAAGAGCTACGAAATTCTTTCGTCGCGACGATCTCGGAAAAGGAGGATAGCGGCGTACGAGTGGCGTGGTTTGGCACGGAGCGGAGCGGAAGGGTGGAGAGATCGAGAGCCGAGCGCACCTGTCCTTCCGTACATCAGCCGTCCGTCATCCGGAGGACGAATCGCTTTCCGTCCCTGCGTCGTCTTCTCCCGAACGTTCACGCGTACTACGAGGCATCGCACTTATTTACGTTGACACAATATTTATTAGGACGGATCGGTGAGGCGGCCGTTCGCCGAGTCGTACGAGCCGGCAGCCTATTTCGGGAACCGCTTCTCGCGGCGAAAGACCGGCCAGTCGGTCGTTTCGCGGGACGCGTTCGCTCCCCTTCGAAATTGAGATACAGTTCGGTCACGCGTCTCGGTTCTTGACGACTTTGATCGAAAGGATCGTTGCGTTTATCGCGCACCTTTCGGCTCCCAAGATTCCGTTCATTTCCCCGAACACCGAACTCGCGAATGGACGGTTTAAGGGTTGGCGGCGTTGGCGGCGTTGGCGGCGTTGGCGTCGATGGTGACGGCCGGCGAAATCGGCGCGAAAAGAATTCGAGTCGATCGGGTCTCGTTTCTCGCGCGACCACTTGGCGCGAGGGCCACGATACACAGAGGCTGTGTAAACGAAACGATAACCGGACGGATCGATACCAGCTGCTCCGTGTTTGTTACCGGTTCTATAAATAGAGCGAACCGTTCGCTCTTTCTCGCGTACGCGCGATCCTTTCGCTCTTTCTGCTTCCCTTTCTCTCCCGTATCCTTTCTCCCGACGAACCACTACCGCCCCGCCTCGCCACCCCGCCATCCGACTTTTTAACTCTCTCCTGCTGCTTCGTCTCTTGCTCGTAGCCGACTCGAGAGACGTTACTTCGCTGACAATTATTGTTGTCACGGCCTCTGCACCAGCAGTCGGTAACAGGAGTGACATTTCGAAAGGCGGCGTGACGGCGAGTGGAAGAAAGAGACGCGGAGGATGAGGAGATTCGGAGGTTACAGCCGAAGAACGAGGACAGAGAGGAGGGGAGAAGAGTGACGGATATCGTGATGAAGGCGTCCTCCTGTCATCTCTCCTCTTCCACCTCGGCAGACCGTCGCCCCGCGGCTTCTCGACCCTTCGCCGACATCCATTCCTCGCTTCTAACGCCATCCGCTCGAACCGCGTTCCGAGGACCGCGAATAACGCCGCGCGCCGAAACCCCGCCGGAATCCCCGAAACCCCTCGAAACCTTTTTTTTCTTCCCAATCGACAGAAATTTCCCGCGAAAGCGACTCGTTTTCACCGTGATTCGCGAGGACCGTGGCCTGTCGCGCGCGAAACGGGACATTGCGAGTGGGAGAGCTGAAACGCGACGAACCAAGCGAGAAACGGGTTTGCGAGCTTTGGCTTTTTAAGCAGGAGCAACGGCAGCCACGGCAGCAGCTACGGCAGCCACGCATCGATCATCACTGTCGCCTGTTGCGCGATCGAACCGAGGAACCTACGAACGAACCAGCGAACGAGCGAACGAACGAAAGAACGAAAGAACGAAAGAACTGACGAGCGGTCGGTCTTACCGAACGCGTACCGCATCATCCATCATCCAGTCGTCCTACCTGCATCACCGGACGCACCTACGGCGCGACTGTGCGTGCCGGATCATTAATACCGTTCGGTCAAGTACGCGCGACGCAATTTACTCGATCGCTTTCCCGTGCTTCCACTCCTATCGAGAAGGATATCGAGAAACAGCATCGGAGGCGGAGCGTCGTTAGCGCCCGCGTTACCGCGATCTCGCGAGCAACGAATTCCATCGTACGATGTCGCAGCGCGCATTCTTCGACTTTCTTGCCGAGAAGAAGGACGACTTCCAGAAATCCGGGGTTTCGCGGTTTCGACGTTTCGAAGGGAAGACAACTCGGGAACAGGCGAACAGAGCCGTGCTGATCCATAGGAGAAATACGCGTACACGGGCATGCACGGTCGTGCACCGAGCGGACAAAGAGGTCGTTTCGAGAGAAAAAGAACGAATCGAAACGGGCGAAGCGAAGGCAAGGTTGCCGGAGGAAAGCAATCGGGCGATGCGGATTCCAAGTTTTCACGGGTCTCGTCGATCGAACGAGATTGAACGAGGCGTGTCCAAGTGCCACGACTTTGGAATATCCGTCGAAAATTGAAGGAGAGAACCTTTCGCGTCAATTCCACGTCTACCGGGTTCCTAGCTCGCGACGTCGTTTCTCGTTGATTGTTTTCCAAACCGTCCGGTGATCCCTGTATCTCGTTTTCTCGAACGCGTTGCGGGAACAGAGGCGACGCGATCGATCCAACGTCTTAATCGGTAGCTAGCCGAACGGGAGAGAACGATCGCCGTATTTTTTATGCGCCGGTAGAATCGCGAGACTCGGAACGAGAAGTCCGCTCGAAACGGGGGAACGACGAAGGAACGTGGTTGCGTGGTTGGCGATGGGAGGAAGCGATTCGACAGGCTGATGGAGTGAGTGTTGACTTAGGATAACAGTCGGCTCATCGGTCAATCAGTCAGGTAGACTACGGTAGGTCGGTGCTCCGTCTTCGGTTCGGTCCTGTCGTCTCGTTCGAACGGTTAAGTGACTCACGAATCCGGCCACCTCGCGCGTTCCCTTCTCGAAGACAAAGCGATCGGACAAAGAAGGAAGAGCGAACGAGCAAACGCAACTAGGAGAATCGAACGCGTAAACATTTTCGTCAACGTCGAACGCGCGTCGTTCGATCCAACGATCGAGCGAATACGAACAACGAAGGGGGACCTCGAGGACCAAGGGTTGGAAAAATCGGATACGAATCGCGAACCGCGAACCACGAACCACGAACCACGAACCGTCGAAGCTTCTCGCGCACCTAAAACGCGCTACGAGACCAACCTGGGCGAGATTCGAAAGCCGGTTGCTTCGAGTGGAAGAAGCAACCGTAAGGGAGGGTGCAACAGAGAAAGGAAACGAGCGAGAGGTGGAAAGAAGGACGGAGGAAGGAGAATGGATTCACCCGTCAGTCACTCTCTGGCAGACCGCGAGAGAATCACAATGCGAAGCTTCCCTTTGCTCTTCGTCTCTCTTCGTTCTTCTGTCCGACCGCCCGTCCGCCCACCCGCTCGTCCGTTCGTCCGTCTGTCTGCCTGTCCATCCGATCGTCTCTTCGTCTGCCTCCTGTCACTCTCCACGCCAGCCTCCCGACGGTTCTCTCGCATCAGGAATTCATCTCCTCTCCTGTCCTGTCCTACCTTGTCCTCATCCGTTGCTCCTTTTGTTCCCTCCCTCCTTTGCCCTTCCATCCTCTTGCCCCTCCCGCTCGTCAGCTTCTTTGCTTTCCTGCTTTTCCGTCGCCACCATTGCCAACCATTGCAACCATCGCAACCATCGCAACCATTTCCATCGTCGCCACCGTCGATGCGTCTCGTGGTTACGCGTCGTTTCGTTTCCGGTACGTTACCGGAGAACAGTTGCTCCATCGACCGACAATCGACGGCTTCCTCCGAATTTCGTCCTTCATTTTTTCTTCGATCCACGATTGCCTCGCCTCCATAGATCTTCGCGGATCCAGCGAATCCGCCGACCAAACTGAACTGTTGGATCAACGTCCAGATAAGAGGCGGAACGCGTTCGCGCAAAGGAAAGGATTTGTTATCTCGATTTACCTCGCAAACGATTAAATTTATCGGTCCGTTGTAAATCTTCTCAACACGCGAGATGCTTTAACGACCGATCTAATTGTCGGCAAACGTAACCGATTTGATATGCCGCGAGTGCATAAATTTAGACGAGACCACGATTTACCACGCGATCACCTTCCCAACGCGTCTTTCTGGGTGCGATCGCGAGCGTGACCGCGACGTCGCTTCTTGGTCGCTTCTCGTGTACCAAGATACCCGGATGCTGCGAACAAAGCGAGAAAGATGCACCAGCGGGAACGAAGAGACGAAGGGACGATGGCGAAGCGGAAATGGATACTCCGATAAAAGTAATTATCGTTACCGTGGGGGAGGAGGCGGCTGGTCGAAGGGGACGCGAAAGAGAGCAAGATCGGCGCATCGTCGAAGCAGCTGGAGTAGTTTGCGCTCGGTTGGTAAGGCGCCGCAACGTTTGCTCTGGAGCTGAGCAGACCGGATATCGCGCGGTAGCATCTTCGAGTCGGTGTCAGAGCTCTGGCCGCTTTCAAGCTCGGTACGCCACGTTCCTTATTCCTCTGGTATCTTTTCCGTGGCTGAATACGCAACCCCGTGCTAGCTCGCTCGTTAACGACCTGCCAGTGGGGATACGCGGTATCTTGGCTAGCGCGAGCATTTGCATTCTATTCCCTTTAGCGCGCGCGCTCGCGAGACCCGTGACCGTTGGGTGCGCGACGACATCCTGGATGGGCCGTGAACGGACCCTGGGCGCGGGGGAGAACGAGGGCAGCGGTGGCCGATCGGGACTGCGAACCGAGGATCGAAACGACCGAGAGAAAAAACAGAGAGGAACGAACGAAGCGAGGCGCGAACGAGGCGCGTCCGTTTCACGAGCGAACGGAAGGGAAACTCGACAGGGAAAAGAGAGCGCGAGAACGCTCGAAGCGGGCGGAGCTCCGGCAAACATCGGTGGTCCGCCCTGGTCTCCGAGTTGTTGCGTATCCCTTCTCGGTAGCTCGGTAGCTCGGTAGCTCGGTAGCTCTGTAGCTCGGTAGCCCGGTTCCAGTCGATCCTCGTACCGTTCCTTTTACCTCGGCCCTCGATGTCGTCTTCCTCGTTCCCGTCGTCGACGCGCGGTCGTCTTCGCGATCGTTGGTCGTTCTCCTTTCTTCGAGCACCTCCCGTTCCCGGTTGCTGGGTCGCTGCGAGCAGCAGTCTCTTCCATCGAATCGTTCACGGTCGCGCAGGGCTTCGGAGGGCCGCTCCGGCCGAGAGAGACAATGGACAATGGGGACATAAATCTGCGTAATTAGTTGCCGATGCCTCCTCGGATCGATGCGCGATCTCCTTTCCCTCCTTCTTTCGTGGCCCATCGGTGAACAAACGATCGTTTGGTTGGCCACTCGGCAAAGTAGGACGGTGCTCTTCGTCTCGCTTGTCCCCACCCTCTGCGAAGGGAGGTGTGCTGGCTCCTTTCCGCCTCTTTCTTTCTTTCGTTCCCTTCGGCCTCCAGAGATGCCCGGATCCAGAGGTTTCTCTCGTCTCGCGCCATCCCGAACGCGAACGCGTCACCGGAACAAGATGGCGATACCGTTCGCGTTCCTTGGCCGATTCGCAACCGCGAACCCTTCCGGAAACCGCTTCGATGAATCGTTGTCTCGAAAGACCAGAGAAGGAGGCGCAACGATGCTTTCGATTTCCAGTCTCGTCCCGGAATGCTCGATCGTTGCAACGATTTGATTAAGAGTGGTAACGCGGGCGACAAAAGTCAGTAGGTTGCTCGACAATAGACCACGGTGATCTTGCTCGACGCATCCGATGCATACCGCGTACCGTCGTCGCGACGTCGAAGTCGACGTCGTCGTTGTCGGCGGCGTCGCAGCCGCGAAAACCCGATAAATGAACCGATAACGCCATTGTATTGCACCGAGCATCCTCGCGGCTGCCTCTTTATACGTCGTTTCTCACACGATCGACTTTCTCGTTTCCAAATTCTCCCTCTCGACGTCCCGATTGCGCGACGTACATCTTACTTTTCCTTCTTTCTCTCCGTTCCGATTCTTGCTCGCTCTTCCGATTCCATCTCGTCCTCGCTGTTCTCTCGGGGCTCGGTATCGCATCGCACTCAAACGATCGTACGATTTTCCGTTGCAGGGGAGGACGGAGTCGAAGGCTCAGGGCCCGGCGCGGACCTCCAGGGGGAGGAGGGCGATTGCGCGGAGGATGACGGCGCAATTAGTCCTAGCGAGAGAGGTTGCACGACGGCAGCCAAAGAAGAAGATGGAGACGCGACCGACGATGAGGACGACGAGGACGCATCGCCACCAACACCACCACCTTCCGCAACCGCGAGACTGAATCCTACGATTTTGAGGGACACAGGACCGCCGGACAGGTAAAGATCGATTCGCGCGAATCGTTTCCCACCGATCGTACCGAACGGGGGTGCGCGCGAACGTGAATTTCAGCGAGCACGGTTCGTTCGAAACTCGTTAACCGATGCTTTACCCGACGCTTCGTCGTAAACCGTCTAAATCAACGAGAGCGGTGCTGCCGTTCGCTTTGAAGTCGCCGACGACGGGCGCCCTTCGTGTACACACGACTGATATTCTCGTTGTTTGAGCGTAGCGAATCGTCGCGGAACTGTGCCGCGCACGACCAGGGGACGGTGTAAAGGTTGCACGCTGTCTTCGCGAAAGGAGGCGAGAAGTGGAAAGTGCTAGCTCGCAAGAGGGTAAGAGAGAAAGGAAGATATAGAGAAACGACGAGCAAAGGGGCGAGAGAGAAGAAGAGAGAAGGAAGGAGGGATAAATAAGCCGGTGCCAGAGGGATATCGGTGACTGTCGTGCGACGTCATACAGCTAATAGAGATAGGCACGTGTTACGCGTCGGCCTGCATCGACGATCCCACCAACGCCGACGATGACGCCGCTCCACCACCGCTCCACCGCCGCTTCGGTACCGCTTTGCCGCATCACCGGTTACCACGGGGCGGTGGTGGATGCGTGTGCCGGCGGCGGGCTGCGGCACTGGCGCCTCCGTACCCCTCGCCGCCCCGCCATCTACCGAAAACTTCCCCTGCATGCGTGCCGGCACTGCTCCCCTTTCGTCTCTCGGTACGCATTCGGCACTCAGTCAGAAGCAGTCAGTTACGTGCGAGCCGTCGACAAGCCTGCAACCTCTCTCGGCCGCATCTTCGCTCGCCGTCTTTGACAGATCACCGCCTCGAACGCGACACGCGTGCTCGCGTGCCGAATCGCTACCGCGTCACCCTTCGCTTCGATCTTCTCTCCAAAGGGAGAAGAGTCGCGACGATCCACGCGCTCGTCCCACCGACGTTCGACGAGGCTTCGACAGGTATCGATCTCCCGCGGTTTCTCGCGGCGCGAACCGCGATCGACGCGTGCGCGCCAATAATCCTCGCGCGACTCTCCGCCACAACCGATCGTCGACGATCTCGCGTAACGCTTCTACTTTCTGTTTCATGCTTGCAGAGAGCCAATGAGTCCTCGCTGCCCCTCGAGAGATTCTCGAGAATCGTCCGGACCGGCAACCGGAAGCCCTCCGCCGCCAGCGACGAGGAGCACCGCGAGTCCGGTCAGTCCGAGCGGCATCGTGCCACTTCCGCTCGGCGGTCATCCTCTGCTACCACCTCATTCCGCGGCAATGATGGCCGCGTATCTCCAACAGACCCACCAAAGGCTGCTGCTCGGCCACTCGCCGCTGTCCCGTGGCTCCGTGTCTCCGTTGGTCTCCTCCTCGTGTTCGCCACCGGCTGCCACTCCCGGTCTTTTGGTCTCGCCCAGCAGCATCGGCGAGGTATCGCCCTCGGCCACCCCGTTGCCCGCGGTGCTCGATTTCAGCACCAGGAAAGCCTCTTCGACCGAGGACGACGAGGAGGAACAGATACTGAACCTCAGCAAGCCACCGACCCCTTCTTCCTCCACGGAGACGAACAACGGGCCTCTCGATCTGTCGGTGTCGAGCAGAAAACGGCCCGGACCGGAGGATTCCCCGCCCCCGCCTGTTCGCAAATCATCCAGGCTGTCCGCGAGCACGGCAGCGGCAGCGGCAGCGGCGGCCGCGGCCGCTGCGGCTCATCAAGAGGCCGCTCAAGCCGTCACAGCCGCCGGTTTTGGCAGACCACCCGTCGTTTCGCCGTGGACGTCGCCCGTGGTTGCCTCGCACTTTCCCTATTTCGCGGCCGCGGTCGCGGCAGCGGCTACTAGTCAGCAGCAACTCTCGCCGAAGAGCACCGCCGGTGTGGTAGACCATCATCAGCAGCTCTGGAACGGAAAGATGAAGCCACCGTCCGCCCTGGACAAGTCCTATCAGCCGAGCGAAGCGACCAAAGCCCTGGAGAAGATGAGCGAGCTCAGCAAGTTGGGCGGCGAGGACTTGTTCAGATCTCAGAGTTCGGGCGGAACGAGCAGCGGAGCCAGCGGGGCTGCGGCAGCCGCGATCGCGGGAAACGTTACCGGTGGATCGACGTCGGGAAGTCGGCACAGCGCCTGGCAGTCGCACTGGCTCAACAAAGGAGCCGATCAGGCGAAGGACGTGCTCAAGTGCGTCTGGTGCAAGCAAAGCTTTCCCACGCTAGCCGCGATGACGACGCACATGAAGGAGGCGAAACACTGCGGCGTGAACATGCCCGTGCCGACTGGAACGTCCGCGCTTCATCCCCAGCAGCCGAACGTGCCAAGCATCCCGACGCCTCAACAGCCTCATCAACCGCAAACCACCGCGTCCAGCAACAGCGCGGGTTCCGGTGGCGGTGGCGGTGGTTCCGCGACTCCGAGTAGTAAGCAAAGCCCGTCCGAGTTGAATCTGTTGATCAAGGAGACGATGCCGTTGCCGAGGAAACTCGTTCGCGGACAGGACGTTTGGTTGGGAAAAGGAGCCGAGCAGACGCGACAGATACTCAAGTGTATGTGGTGTGGCCAAAGCTTCCGCTCTCTCGCCGAGATGACTTCGCACATGCAACAGACCCAACACTACACCAACATCATCTCTCAGGAGCAAATCATCTCGTGGAAGTCGTCGGACGATAACAAGGGAGGCAGCGGCGCTGGTAGTGGAAGCGGCGGCGGCGGCGGTGGAACGGTCAGCGGTGCTGCCGGTGGGGGTGGTGCAGCGGTGTCCACCGGTGGCGCTTCCGGTCCACACGCCGGAAACGCCGCTGGTCCGGGCTCTGGCGCCACGAGCAGCCACGTGAGCGCCGTTCTTACTTGCAAGGTCTGCGATCAAGCGTTTAGTTCGTTGAAAGAATTGAGCAATCACATGGTGAAAAATTCTCACTACAAGGAGCACATAATGCGTTCGATCACCGAAAGTGGTGGACGACGACGACAAACGCGGGAAAAACGCAAGAAATCGTTACCAGTGAGGAAGCTGTTGGAATTGGAGCGAGCGCAGAACGAGTTCAAGAACGGTGACGCTGCGACTGGCTTGAGTCACAGTCTAGGGAAACACGCCGGTCGAATAACTTGCGAGAAGTGCGGGGATAAGATCGAGACGACCATCTTCGTCGATCACATTCGTCAGTGCATCGGGGCGGGCACAGTGGGCGCGAATCAACGTAACTTCCTGAAGAACGCTTTGATGTCGAACCATCTACCCGCAACGTTGCCACCCACCGAAAGCGGCCGTAAAAGCGTCACCGAGGACGGTTCATCCGTGTCTTCGAGGCACCATCGGTCGCCCTCGTCGGCCAGCGACGCGACCACCCCGGGAAAAGACACGCCGACACCGACCGCCGGCGAGGGGACCACCGGTAGCTCCTCCCCATCCGTGTTGAACGCCATCGAGAAACTGATCGAGAAGAGTTTCGATTCTCGCGTCAGGCACGGCACGCCCGGTCTTCACCACGCGCAACCTGGAGCCCCGATGGGCACCAGCATCTTGAAACGGCTCGGCATCGACGAGAGCGTCGACTACACGAAACCCTTGGTCGATCCGCAAACGATGAACCTTCTCCGATCGTATCAGCAACAACATCAACAGCAGCAGCAGCATTACGCGGCGAGCACGACCGCGCGGCGGGAACGCAGCGGAAGCGAATCGAGCTCCGTGTCGGAACGAGGAAGCGGCGGTAGAACCGACGCGATGACACCGGAAAGGCGCGTAGATTTATCTTCGGTCGGCCACTCCGATACCAGGCATTCCCACCATCATCGGATCACACCGGACAAACAGGTCGTACCGCAAACCTTGTCCTCGAGTCGTCACCATCCGGCTACCGAGGAATCCGGAGACGAGGAATCATCGACGACCCCGTCCGCTTCCGCCGCGGCGACAGGTTCAACCGCGGCGACGAGCGTGGTGGTCAAGAAGGAGCCTCGAGACGACGAGTCGGAGGAACGCGTCGCAAACGAAGAGGAACAATCGCAATCCCAGTCCCAGTCCCAGTCTCAGTCGCAGTCTCAGTCGAACCGCGAAGTGTTCGTGAAGAAGGAAATCGTGGAAGACTGTAGAGAGGAGGAGGAACGTGGTTCGTTTAACCATCGAAGAAGCAGTTTGCACGAAGGGTCGGAGGAGGGTCGGGAGGTAATGTCGCCTCGCATGAATCCACCGACTCCGAGATCGAGTGGACAGCCGGAACAGCTAGCTCGCAGTCCATGCAGAAACAGCACCAGCAGTCCGACGAGCAGCGATCGGTCGGTAACGCCGCGCGGAACTCCTGACACCAAGGGATCGAGCAGCCTCGGAGCCCTTTCATCCATGTTCGACAGCTTATCCGGAGGCGGGGGAGGCGGTGGCGGCGGCGGTGGCAGCGGAGGAGGCTCGAGCGGCGCTGTCGACTCTCAGGGACGCAAGACGAGCAGCCATCCGTTGGCCGCGCTGCAAAAGCTCTGCGACAAAACAGAGACGAGAGGACCGAGTGGCAGCGCGGCCCGATCCGGTGGCGGACCCGGAACCGCGTCCGGCCTCGGAGCGGCGGCCGGAAGCGGCGTTGGAGCGACCGGGCCAGGTTCCGGGACGGCTCCGGGAGCGATTTTGGCGTTCAGCTGGGCCTGCAACGATGCCGTCGTCACCGCCGATTCGATCATGAAGTGCGCCTTTTGCGACACGCCGTTCATCTCGAAGGGCGCGTACAGGCACCATCTCTCAAAGATGCATTTCGTCAAGGACGGCGTGATCCCGGATCCATTGACGATCGGCCGGTCGGCGGCGGCCGCGGCGGCGGCGGCTGCTGCCGCGGCCGCGGCAGCCGCGGTTTCGCAGACCTCCGCCACCGGGCCACCACCGGCCGGTCACAGCTCATCCTCGCCCCCGACTTCCCAGCGCAACAAGTCGCCACCGCTTCCGCAGACGAACGGCAGCCCATCTCAGTCAGCGGCCTCTCCCCTCGAGGAGAGTCCGCACTCCAAATTTCTCAAGTATACGGAGCTGGCCAAGCAGTTGTCCAGCAAGTACGTATAGTCCGAGCCCCGTAAGTAGCGGTGCCACTTGTACATAAGTGTATCTATACTGTAACGACTATAACTAGCGACGCGATTGGACACCATTTCACGTCCTTCGAACATTCGCCTCAATCCATCCATCCTTTCGTACGCGATTCCATTATCCGGTCAAAGTTTGCGTTTCTTGCTCCGACCGTCTTCCCGTCTTCCCGTCTTCCCGTCTTCCCGTCTTCACCCTTGTTCTCCACCTCCTTTCTTAGCATCCCTCCCTTCGTTTCCTATCTGTCGTTCAAATCGACCACCGTTCGAACAAATTTCTCGTCAAACACCGAATAATCGAGTCGCGCGACGAAAAAAAGAGGAGGTGGATATCGAACGTGCGTTGATTAAATTGTGATGCCACCATATCTCGCGGCACCGCTGAGTCAAGGGGCTCGGCGAGCGGCCAAGTTTGTGATTTTATAAATACTTAAGGACATTTACGACTGGCGTTGAGAGAGGCGATACGAGCTAGAGAGAATACGATGTGTGCATGTATCTGCGCGTGTGCCTGCGTGCGTGTTTGTGTGTGTGCGTGTGCGTGCGTGCGTGAGCGTATGCGTGTGTGTACGCGAGAGAAAGAGTGGGTCGGACTGAACGAGAAAAACGACGAGAGTGGAAAAAGGGCAGCGAAGGCAGCGAGGATAGCGAATAGAGTTTTTCAAGGTGGAAGACGGGAAGGCTTACCTATCACAGCTGTCGTAAGGTCAGATCAGCATGTATACCTCTAGAACGTAAGAGCGTAGTTGATTAGCGCATAGGCTAGGCTAGGGTCCGCCCTTGTATAGGAATCTCTTTGTTGATACGTAGAGCTGCGAAACCGGTGAGATCGTTCGGGATCGAACCTCCTCGAAAGTCTACCAGTTCGGGACGAACCGGAACTGCGGGACGACGAACGGAGAGAAAGAGAAGCGACGTAAAGGAGCATCGAGAAGCAACGAGATACGGTGCAATAGCGAGGCTCGCAGTCATACTCGAAACGCGTGCGCGGCGAGTCGAGCGCGCGCGACGCGGCGTCCTCGAACATTATCGTTTTCCTTCGCTCGTAGCGTACGAGTAGACCATTGTATAAATTTTTCTTTGTTCAAATAATATTTATTGCGCCGTTGCGAGCCAACGCAACGTTTTAAGTGTAAAATATTGTCATTACTATCGCTCGAATTATTGCGAATACCGTGTATATTGATTACGAGTACGATTATTGTCTATAAAATTACGAAGAGACGAGAGGGAAAGCGCGGAGAGAAGTTTCGAACGGTAAGAGAGAACGCGCAACCACGCGAACGATTGCTCCAGCTAATCGTCTTCTGCCCATGTATCGGACTGCGTGCATGCGTGCATGCGTGCGTGCGTGGGTTCTTGCTTGCGTGCATCCGAACGAAAAGAGGAAGAACGAGAGGTAAGCGAACGTGAAGCGGCACGAGCCGAAGCGGGCAAAGACGGAGCTGTGAGAAGAATTAAAGCCGAACGAGCATGATTGCGCGGGCGAGAGTGTGAGTAATAGTACGAGAACGCGTAAAGAATTGGCGACTCGAGCGAGAGAAGAAGGAAAAAGAAAAAAGAAGAAGAAGGAAAGGAAAGGAAAGAAAAGAGAGAAAAGTAAGCCGAAGGGGCGATGATTGCGCGCGTTCGAGGACGAGCAAGCGCAGTTTTTGGAGCGGAACACACTTGTATACGTATTTCTTGTAAACTCTAATTCTTCCATCGCGGACTTTAAAAGTATTTATCGATATAACGATAACATTAATATTATTATTGTAATTATATACGACTGCTGAGAGCGAGGCGGAGATACGAGAAACGTGGATGCGATACGCGGCATACGCGCGCAAGTGAGCGCAACGCGTACACACTCGCGAATACGAGAAACGAAACGTAAAATAGCCAACCGTGCGAAAAATACGCTCGAAAAGTACCTACCTACTTACAAATGCGCAACCACAAAGATATGCATCATGTATACGCGACTCTTGAAACCATTTTACCAGAATTGTCATTATTTAATTATTTCGGTTGTATTTTAAAATGCAATTAAAGCTCAAATAAATATATATGTTATAAAGTAACTATCCGTGTTCGTTTCCTTCATCCGTTTCACCCCTGCACCGAGAGTAGCCGTGATCGTCGTCGTCCGCACGCGACAAAGGTGGTTTAGAAAACTCGGTCGATCGTTCGCCAAGAAACGGAAGAAAAGGGAGAAAGGGGAGCAAAAGGGGAGCAAAAGGGGAGAAAGGGGATGGTTGCTAATTCGATGGGACGCGATATCAGTTCCGAACGTACATACGTACGTGCCGGTATCGGAGACACCGACTCTCGTATAATATCCTCGAAGAATAGGCAGAACCGATGGATAAACTAGATAAACGGAGAACTGCGTTACGACCATAGAAATCGCTTATCAGCCAAAGGACCTTTCGCGAGATACGATCTCGACCAAGGCCGTTCGGCGAACCTCCGTTTGCCTCCTTCGTGGAGCAACGTTTCTAGCTACGCGTATAGTTTCACAACTTTCGAAGCATCGAGTTCTCAGCTTGGCGAGAACACAGATTCGCGCGTTGCATATTTTTCTTTTCTTTCTCTTCCCCTCGTCGAAGCGTCGAATTCCGTGGCACGACTCGCGACAGGTTGGAAGGGTAACGTCGAGCATGGAAAAAAAGAAAAAAAAAAAAAAAGAACGCGAGAGGATCGAGAGATCGAGGGAGAAGAAGAAAATTGCGAGGAACGGGATAAAGGACACCAGAGGAGGGAGGTTGAGAAGAGGGAAAGGAAAAAGAGGAAGCGAGAGGGTTTACGGACCTCGCCTACCTATTGCCCGCGGCTGGTAATGAATTCGTCTAATGGGTCGTAAAGAATGCGATCTTATGGAGCGGAGAGGATAAAATAAAACATCGGTGGAGAGAGACTACCGATTCTCGAATGGTCCTTAAAGTAACCCTAGTTTTAAAGAAACGAGCCCTTGCCAATTTCCCTATCCCTTTGCCTCTCCTACTCTTTTTCGCCTCTCACCCCTCGTTCATCGCTTCGCTTCTTTCCTTCGGCTGCGTTTAAACGTTAACATCCTCATGGATTCACGACGACGCGAAACGAAAACGTTCGACGGGTAAAATAAACGGGGTTGCGTAACTTGCGTTCACGAGCCATTCCTTACGCCACTCTCTCTTTTTCTCTCTCTCTCTGTATCTATCTTTCTCCGATTTTCCGTAACTCCACGAACGTCCGCGTAGACACATTGCTAAAGAACGAGAGCAAAGGCGTTAGAGGAGCCCACCGAAAAGCGGTCCGGAGATCAAGCGGTCCGATAGCTTGAGATTTGTAGAGGTTCTGGTCAACCGATAACCAAGCCGCTAGCTGTTTTCGCGTAACAGTTCCTTTTCCTTCTCTTTCGCGTTTGCCTCTGCCAATCCTATGGAAGCTTAATCGTTCGGCAAGGAGTTCTCTCTCCCTCGCCCGTGAGTTTCGAAGTTCACGCCAAAGAACCGTGAGTCCAAATCGGAAGAGACGGTCGACTCGCAAAAAGTCGAATCGTGACCCTGCCGGTGTCGATTGTTGGTTAGCGAGAATTTTAATTCCTTCGAAACGCGAGTCCTCCACCGGTGGATGATGAAGATGTTAGTTGGTCGAGAATGCGTGGGAGAGCCAGCTGGATACGTCGCGGCTCGCCGGTGGGTGTTCGCGCTCTCCTCGCGCGTTCCGTGCGCCAGCTTTCCGTCCTTCTCTCTCCGTTTCCGTCCCGTTTCTCTTCCTCTTTCCACAGATTTCTCTCCACTTCGCTTCGTCTCGTTCCACGCCGTCTCGTTCCTTCCTTTCCTTTCCTTTCTTTTCCTCTCCCGTCCTTTCCTTTTCTTTCCGTTCGGCTCGTCTTTTTCGCTTCTATCTCACCGTTTTACTTTTTGCCTCCCCACCCGAACTCCGTCTCGTTCCAATTTAGTTTCGTAAGATACGCGCGATCTGTACATCTACTTTACGACGGTCGCACGCGCATACTAAGAGACCACCGCGTAAAAAGAAGTCGCGCTTAAGGGTAAGGGTAAGGCGTGCCTGATCAGGTAAGCTACTATCCGAGTAAGACGCGACTGCCTCGTTACATTTGTTCTTCACTTTACACGGGACTCGTGTACCGTGAACAACAGGCTTAAGCCCGCGTTGGAATAATAAAAATCTTGCGTGGCCGCTTGCGTTGAGAACTCTTGCGCGATATTTGCATTACAAATTAGGAAATTTCACGATATCCTAGTCCCTCCTGTCCTAAGAAGAGGAATCATCGACAAACGTGTAATCGGGAGAGAGAGAGAGAATCATCGACGAATCGTTCATTTTCGGGTCCCCGATACGCGTGTTTCGTCGCAGAAACGATGGTTGGAACGGAAGGAGAGGCAACGAGAAGCATACCTTGAACGAAGAAAAAGGGTGAGACGAACGGGTAGAAAAACGAGATCTTTCTTGGCGAAACAAACAGCACCAGGCAGAGCGGAAAGACGTATTCGTGGTACAGGTAGCGCGAACACGAGAACTCGAGTATGAGTGTACGAGCACGGGTGCTGGTGCGGGCGTTAGCGTGAGAGGAGCGTAGGATCGCGGGAAGAAGAGAAGAGGTGGAGCGAGAATCTGTCAGGTCTGGCACACTCGGGCACAGATTTACAAGGCTGCCGCTGTTTTACGACCCCACAAAGTGCCGCTCGTTCGCTCGTTCCGCACCTACACGTTCGTACGGTCGCTCGTCAAGGGCAAGTACGATTCGAGTCGAGCGCACGCACTCCGCATCCGCGCTCCAACGCGAGCTCGATTTTTCTCGAGATACTCGAAAGCTGTTCGTCCAACGAACGTATCATCCGTAACCACCGCGGCACCGTTCACCAGTTTCAAGGTCGCGACGTATACCTCCAGCTCGGAATAAAGCACGGCTCGCGGAAGCAAGAATCACGCCTACGCGGTGTTCGCGGTCACCGGTAGCCTTTGCTTCGCGGTTAATCTTTCCGAGCCGCGTTGGTGGCTCGTTTCCTTTGCGAACAGCTGGTAACGAAACCTTCGAAGGCTTCGAGTCGAGGCAGGGAAACGCGAACTTTGCGCGCACCGTGTACATCCGGCTCGCCGAGTTCCTCGTTATCGAGAATGAGAAGACGGAGCCCTCTGTCGGGTACGCAGGTGCCGGGACAGTGTTTTATTGCACCATAATCGAGCCAACCGAGACGCCGGAAGTGAGCACAGATAGCCGACACCGCGGGAAACGGGCAAGAGACGCTTCGGACACGATGCCTGTCGAACGATCAACTTCACGCGCTATCTTTAGAGCGATCTCTCCTTGTTTCCCGTCCAAATTCTCTCGGTACGCTCCCACAAAATCGATCGAGTCGAAGAGATCGGACGTTCATTCGCGATTCATCCAACTTACCGCTCGATAACTCGTTTACTCGTGTACGCGTGCACGCGTGCACGCGTGTTCGCGTTACAAAGCGAGGAACGGATAGGTACATCGTTTGCTTTAATCGACGTACGCGATAGATATTAATCCGACTCGATTAAGCGCGTTACGGAAAACGTCGGTGGACCTGCTAGCGTGCTCGACCAACGCTCCGTCGTCGTAGCTCGAGTCGACCGAATAAATTAAACGACGGTTGACGTTTGATCGTTTATCGACGTCGCTTAAACGTTGTCGACGCCGTTCTTTTCTCTCGGACCAGTTATTCCTCTCTCTTATTCTCCGTTTCGTTGAATTAGCGTCGAACAGCGTCGAACATCGTTGAATATCGCTGAATATCGTTGAATATCGTTGAATATCGGTGGTCGTGCGAATCGCGTCAAATTCAAAGCATACGTATCGTAATTGCAACACAAGGGTAAAATGGGTGGGAAAACAGCGAAGCGGTAAACGAGAATGCAAGGATTACGATAAACTAGACTCGGAAGAAAAGTACGCGTCTCTGGAGACCTTGTCTCGAGAGGCGGAGGGTACGACGAAGAGAAGAAAGACAGTGGCAACGGGGGCAGGGTGGAGAGGGCGTGCGAAGAGAAATGGTGCAGAGGAAAAGAGAGGCGAAAGTAAAAAGAGAAAAGATTAGACTACTATTTTGCAGTTTCTTATAAATATTCATTCCTTCTTCTCGATGAATCGGGGAGGAACTGGAGGCTCGCGCTCCAGGCGGTAAGTCGCGTTAAGAGCGCTAACGAGCGACCCCTCCAGCAAGAAGGGAGTTTCCCCTTGGTTTCCCACTTCCCCGCTGCCACCGCCAAGTACACCGAATACCTCTGTCTCTTCCCTTCGTCTCTTCTCTCTATCTTTCTCTCTCGCCCCCCTGCCCCTGTTTCTTTCCTCGGAGCAATTCCACGAGGCAACCGCGCGGTGCGCTGAGTTGTGCGAATTTGTTTAATTAGAAGTTAGGCCGGCGATACATTAGCAATGTAAATACCCCTCTCGCCTTCTCTTCTCTCTCCTCCCGTGCACTCCGGACCCCTGCCCTCCCGGCGCGTCTCGTTCGGTCTCGTTCTCGTCTCCGAAGATGTTGGATCTAGCGGTGGAGAGACCGTGAAGCGTAACCTCGGCAGCGGGGAAAAGAACGGGTCGGCAACTTTGTCCGGTGCGAGGGACGCGTCGTGATTTAAGGGTTTTGTTTCGGAGTTGCCGGTCCAACGGTGGACGATCGAAGATGTTCGGAGCGGTAGATCTCACGTTTGAGAATCGTGGTCGTCGAGCGACTTCTAATTATGTTTTACGCGCAAGCTTGGTAAGGAACGCTCGACGCGGCGTTTACCAACACGCGGCAGGAACGGGGAAGAAACGGGGGAGTCGACGTTAAAGATCATTAATATTTCGGACGTTCGGCGAGGTGGCGGATTGGCGAGCAGCCAAACGAGCAAACGACCGCGCACGATCGTACGTCGAAGGATTAGGAAGACGGCGCGATCGTTCGTGCATCGACTGACGATGCGACGATTCCGTGGATCGACGACCGCGAGCAAGGAGACGAAGGCAAGAAGGGCCAAGATTGGGGCAACGGGAGGACCGGAATCGCGCGACGGTGAAAAGCGGAGGAAACGAGACGAGGAACGATGGTCGACGCTGCCGACCGTCGGAGGGCCGCCCTTCATTGGTTTTCCCGAGATTAACACCCATAACTCATTCGGGACACGGAGCCGTGCGTCACTCCTAGCTACGCTATAATTGCCGACATAAATCAATCGGCCGATGAGATCATAAACCCGGGGCGATACACTGCGCCAACAGATCCATATAACGGCAAGTGCACGGCTGCATGTTAAATGTCAATTGACGTCGGCCTGACGTATCGGATTATCACGAACATGGCCACGAGATGGCTCTACGAGCGTCGATACGGATTCGAAACGTATCTTCGATTCGATCCCTACGCGCCTCCTTCGTTCCGTCTCTCCTCCGATCCCGTATCGTTCTCGTCCAAGAGGTAATTCGCGAAACAGCGAGCAAACTCCGCGCGAGACGGAGGCTTCGACGCGGGACTCGTTGCCGACTCTCTAGCCCACGACCCTGAACCTTGTTTAATCGGAGGCGGAGGTGGAGACAGAAGCATACCCGTACGTACGTGCGGCAGCTCTCTAGACGGGGGGCGGTTCGCGAGCCTAAATATTGAGACGGTGTTTATTTAGCCGAGAGATATATGATATGATGCGGACAATATAATGCATTGTATTCAAATACGGGAGCTCGCGAGTCGTGACCGGGAGCACCGTAGAGGTTTGGTCGTCGCTATCGCCGAGACCGGCAGCACCGCACCAGCGACACACCGACGCGGCACCGGGACCGGCACCAGTACCAGCACCAGCACCAGCTACGGCAACACAACCAGTAGCGTCTCTACCACCACGGACTGCCTTCTCGACGGCACCGGACACCGTCACCCGTTCCACCCTCCCAGCCAACCATCCGCTACCGCTCCACCCGTATAAATAATACGCTGCGTTCGAAATCTCTCAGGATTAGACGCGGTCCGCGAGTACCCACCTACTCAACCGCCGAGCAAGAGATTCGAGAAACGGAACCGACGAACGCGAAACCATAGAATCGTAAAACCGCCGGGCTTACGCGCGCGCGACGGCCCTGTTTGGTCGAGCAACGGGCCGATGTCGGCCTCGAACCATATACACGCGGACGGTTCGTAGGCAGCTATGTAGCCGCATGACAGGGAGTCCGCGCCCGGCGTACGTTACCAGCTATCTCCAGTCCATATCAAATGCGACCGTGTCCTTCCATCGTGCTCCGTTTACACTACGTCTTCGACGTTTCTCCTTTTACTTCTCCTCCTTCTCCTTCTTCTCCTTCTCAACCTTTTTCTTTCCCGTGTTCCTTCTCCTCTTTACTTCTTCTATCCCGCTTCCCAGCGTCGTGTCTCGCGATCCTGTTACGCGTTACGAATCGTTTCTACGCAAATCGATTTTTGGAACTCTCTTTCGTCGGTCGGTATGGTGAGGGGTGCCGTGAAACGTTCCAGAAAAGATCGGTAAGAGATCGGTACACTGGTTGTGTACGTAGCAAGTTGTCCGAAATCAATCGTAACCAATACCCGTTGGTAGCTGAAACGATACGCGTCGGTACGACTTCTCGTGTGCATTTTAATCGAGCCGCGTATAGCGTCCCGTCGATCCATCGCTGCCGACTCATCGGTCGTTCTCGGAAACGACAACGACGAGTTGCAAGTTGCACGAGCGAACGTCGTAAACGAGTAAAGAGCAGCGCTCGAATCTTTAATCCAGGATCGAGAAGAAGGAGGACGAAGACCGAGTTGAATCGAGCGAAGAGGGATGGGGTGCGGTAACGGCAGCTACCAAGCTGCTTCGGCTAACAAACTCGCTGCTCTACCTTCGACGAGAGAGCGGATAAGAAAGGGGCGATGCGACGGTAGCACTGGTAGAGGAGGATGAGTACTCGGGGCAAGGAAGCGGGGTTAGGTGTGGCGGAAGGAAGGAATGGAAGAGCGTAGGAAAGAGAGAATTCGGGGTAAAGTTTCGTCATTGCGAAATGACACGAGTGGTCTTTATAGCAGCAACGCCGGCTGAGAGAGACCGTCCCTTTCGACGGTTGTCTTTCTCCTCCGTTCCGGTTGTATTGACAAAAGTGTCGGTCGGCTTCTCCGCCTCTCGTAGTTTCGTCGCGCCATTCTCCGATATTACCGTCCCGTCGAGGGTTCTGGCACCCGGTAGGATGAGGGTGATTGCGACGAAATCATTGCGGAGGAATAGAAGAGGTGCCGCAGTTGGGAACTCATAAGACGTAAAACCGTCTTACCGACGAAGGCAGGCACGGCTACGGGCAACGGCAACGGCAATGGGAACGGGAACGGGAACGGGAACGGGAACGGGAACGGCAACACCAACGACCGGGGCAACGAAGACAGAAACGGAGTCGGAGATGGAGAGGCAAGGGGCGGAGGCGGCAACGGCTGCGGCTGCGGCTCCAAACGAACGTTGGAAACTGTAATCGAGGCAAGAGAGCAAAAAGACGAGAAGCGGAGAAATCGCGAGTCGCTTCGTCCGACGACTGTCTCGATGCGCGGCGTCTTCCCGCCGGAAGAATTACCAACGTTGTAATTTGAAATTTACGCGCCGCGTCGCGACCGCGGCAAACGTTGCACTGCGGGGCACGATTTTCGAAGGACGCTCGGTCGCGACCGAAGGAGACGATCGACGCTTTCGATTCGACGCCGGTCCGTTGTTCGTTCCTCTCGGTTCCATTTCAGTCCTCGGCCGGTCGAGCCGGTGCTAGTCGAGCCGACGATGATAAAGCAAATAGATAATGTCCGAACTTTAATTAAAACTGGACGGTTGAGTGACATATTTGATTACCCGAGAATTTAATTAATCGCTTCGCGAACTCGCCGCGGTGAAACGCTAGGAGAGGGAAGAGAGTTCGGTCGGCGGGACGCGGCGAAGCGACCAGGCCGATAAGTCGCGAATATTGTATCGCAAAAATTATCTCCTTTTTACGTACTCGCTCGCAGAACGGCCAAGTTCGCTAACGAGAGACTAATTAGTCGCGCGAAATTGCTCGCATCTACATACTGCATCTACGATAAGCACCGACGTTGGCATACGGTTGGACACGCATACGCGCCACTGAAAATGCCGTGTGTCGTTTTCCTTCCGCTCCCGTCGCTTCTCGCAATCTTTCCTCTGCTCGCAGCGGACCGATTCGCTGCTACCTCGATCCTGATTATCGCTTTCCTCGTTGCGCTTCTTCGAGCCTCGTCCCCCTTCGAACGCCTCGCTTGCTTTCCACCGGTCAACGTTTATCGCTTCGCGACTTCGACCTCCGATTACGAGATATTACACGGACCACCGTCCTTCCCTGTCCTTCTCCTTTCCAATTCGTGTTTCCGTCTCACCAGAGGCAGCAAAGTAGGCACGCGTTCGCGGTTTCGTTTGCATCACGGTGCAACCAACATCGCGGGAGGTAATTTGCCGGAGAACGGGTGTACGCGGAATGCGTGCTCCGTCGCGACGGAGCATCTTTTTCGCGTAATTATCCTACCAATTACGGTTCGAAGATTATCCAGGACTCTAATAACACGGACCGAAACGTCGTTACGTCCAATGGTCGGTCGTTCGTCGGTTGAATCGTGCAACGATCAGGAGACTCGCATCGCGAGATCGTTAGCCGTGGACCGGTGTACCGCGGTGATTTACATTAATGATTCGTCTCGTAGAGACGGGAGCGCACCGGCACTGGTTGCCAGATTGGGAGTCCCTCGTCCATCTCAGCTCGTAGAACTCTCTCTCTCTCTCTCTCCCTCTATCTTTCTCTCTCTCTCTCTATCTGGTTCTCTCAGCTCGCTAATCGCACGAAATAATTGCGCTTGGTTTTGGCGGCGATGGACGCTGTGATCGGTGCAACGAACGTTACCTTGTCACGCAAAGGATCTCGAAACTATGCAAGCTAGTGTCTAAAGTGGGAAGGAAAAGCGTCGGAACGTGTGCGAAAGGGAGACTCGAGAAACACGAGAAAGATCAGCGGAAGGAGAGAGGTCGCGGGTGTGCGCGCGTATACCGAGACAGGTCGAGTCGAGGGGTTCTCGCTTCTAGTTGTTGCGGCGAACCACACAAGGGGAAACCAAGACAGATTTCCATCACCGCTCGTCGCGCTGCCTCGAAATACCGACGCTCGCGATGTTCGCGTTCGCGCAACCGTGCCCGAGACTTCGTTCGCTGCGACCTTTTCTACGACCCCTTATTTTCATCCTCCGTAAAATGGTCCACCCTTTCTCGATCGGTCGTTCGGAACGCGATCGCGAGGATCGTGACTCGGGGATCGGAGAGCAAAACGCAAGACGCGAATCGGTGGGATGGAAAAAGGCGAAGCACCGCTGTCAGGCTTTCAGCACCGGGGTTCGCCAGGCGACTGCCGATCGTAAATATCGTGTGGCGCATCAGATATTTCGGAGGGAGCGACCGAGAGTTATGGCGGCCAGTCTGCCAGACGTAGCACAAAGTCATAGACAGGGTGAGACCGAGTTCGAAAGAGGGAGAACGGTGAAAGAAAGGTAGAGAGAGAGAGAGTGGAAAAAGAGAGACACGCGTCACGCAGGAGACAAAGAAAGGAGGAGAGAAAAGGCGGATGAAAATGAAGAAAGGGAGGAAACGAGACGGCTGAAGCAACGTGGGGGCGAACGCGGGTTGGCGGGGTGGAGGCGGGGAGCAGGAGAGGACAAGCAGAAAGAAGCAAAGAGAGAAAAACAGAGTGGAAGCTAGTGCGCGCAAGAACCCTTTGCTCTATCGCTCGACGCCGGCGAAAGCGACGTTGGAAGAAGAGAGTGAAACGAGCAGCGAAACGAAGAGGCGCAACGGCAGCTTCGGTATAGCATAACTTCAGGTATATCCAGTGCCAGTAAATTATACGCAAAGTGTACGCGAAGGCCCCCTTCGTCCCGCCGCGTCACCGCCAGCTAGCCCCCGTCCTCCCTCTTCCTCCTCGTTTCTCATCCTTTTCGTTTCCCTTCTCTTCTTCCACGTCCTTCTCGTCGACGCTGCTTCCCACCCTCGGCACCCCAGAGGCCGCGCCTGCCTCACGTACATCATTATGATTGATCGCTTCACCTTACTTTGTAATTAAAACTAGTTGCCATTGTGCCCAGCTCCGTGTGCTCGTTCTCTCCTTCTTCCCTATCTCTCCCCCCCCCCCGATCTCTCTCTCTCTCTCATTCTGTTTCTCTCGCATACACACACCGTAGCTCCTTCTCGTTCCCATCCACGCCACCGGTCTCCATCTCTCGCGAACATTTACATACACAACGACGAAGCAAGAGCGACGCGGTACCACCGAGCACCCACCACCGATTATCGTACAACCAGCCATCTAGCTATCCGGCTATCCGGCTATCCAGACAACCAACCAGCCAGACCAGCGACACTGGCGAACCAGCTACGCCGATCCTAGCGAGAGACCGAACCGCGCGCGTTGCTTCTGCTTCTGATTCCGTTTCTGCTACCGCTGCTTCTGCCGTTACCACCGCCTCCGCCACCGCGATACCGCTCACGGGGAAATAACTATCGCCAAGCAGGATCCCTGCGACGATTTTCCTTTTACTTTCATCCCTCCTTTCGTTACTCTTCTTCGCGGACCCGTATCCTTTGCACCCTCTTTCCGCTTTTCTCTCTCCCTCTCCCACCCATCGCTCCTCCTCACCTTACTTTACCCGTTACAACCCCACCGTGTATCTCCTCCCCTGACCCCTTCGCCGCGTCCCTGCTCGTCCGAACCAAGTCACCACCGCCACAATCCGGTGAGCGCACCCCTGTCTCTTCCCGGGAGCCATGCGTCATAGTTATCTATGCTTTTTGCAACGGAGACTGATTTAGAGCCGTCTAAGGACCCGGAGCCCTACGAAAATTAAATAATTGCTAATTTATGGCGCGCATCGAGCGGCTCGTTACCTCTCCTTCGAATCTCTCGCTCTCTCCCTAACTTGGCTCCTGTACGCACGATATACAGCGTGCACGTTTACGAGCTTCGCTCGCTTCTTCCTATTTTTCTACTACTCGTGCGAACAACTCGGAATAGCTCTCGCACACAGCCAGATAATCGAGAACGTGTCCTTTACCGTGCGTTGTCGGTTCGTTTGTACGCGAATTTTCCTTGACGCGCTAAACGGACAGGAGATCGAAAGGCGAAGCTAAGAATGGTCGAGCTGGCCGCAAAATTCCAAACGGGTGTTGACGTTCCCTTTAGAACGTGTTCGTGGTATGCAAATTGATGGTGCCGCGCTTTAATTCGGCAATAAATAGGGGTCACCCTTGAGACGCGCATCGGGCCATCATCGCTCAACTCGTTCCCTTTTTGTACCGCAACATGGGAAATCTTCAGCTTATATTTGATGCGTTTCGATGATATTTATAGGTCTGGTTCGGCACGATCGCGCACACGCGACGTCTACGGTACGCTCGACGGAACCGTTTCTCCGTTCTCTCATCTTCTTGCCCACGAACGAGATCGTAGCCTGCTTACTATTTACGAGACGTTTCTTCGACATCGTCGCTGCGAAGAACGTTCGTCGGCCGACAGTTTGCTAATCGACGCTAAAAAAGAAGGAGAAAAAAAAGAAAAAAAGAAACGAGAGGAGACGGTGAAATTTATCGCTAAAAAGAAAAGGGGGCCACGGATATAAATCTCTGGTATTATAATGGGATCTGTCCATTATTAAAGAATGAGTGATTTAAAGGGGGGGTGGAGCCGAACCATCGTGCTTCGCCGTCGAAGTGGGTGGGTTACCAAAGGATCGTGAGTTTGATCGGCAATTCGGAACGGAGTCAACCGACGCCTTCTTCCTCGATGATTCGTTACCGATGTATCCTGACTCGCGGTGAAACGACAACGTTCTAGGCGCCGTTCACTTCCCGTGTATAATTCGTACTTTCTCGTAAAGAGAGAACAATTTTTTTCCATATTCGATCCAACTTATACGCAATTTTCAATCGTCGAAGAACATCCTATCGGAAACAAGGAGATCTGGCCGAACGATAATTTAAGCATACGCGAAACCCCGTCTTGACGTCGTTCTACCAAAATCCTTTCGAGCAGACTTCGTAAAAGTTGACCGAAAGGAAAATGGAAGTTGGAAGCTGATTTCGTCGGTACGGAACGATATTCCGGGAAGAACGATTCTCCGAGAACCCGAAGGTTCGGCTATTCGGGTATTCAGGTATTCGGACCATTCGAGCATCGGCCACGTACATCCATCCGTCCGCCGTCTAAGAGTCTGCTAGGATATTTACGACTGACCGACTCATTGCCGCGGTGAGTTGAGCGAGCGGTCGTCACAAATCACGCCAGAGAAAGCCTGCCTTTCTCCGGTCTAGGAAACGTCTGGCGTTTTTCACCGACGGAGATAACTTTGACTTATCGGTGACGGCAGGCAGACGAGATAGATAGATACTTGGATAAATAGATAGAAGGCGATGAAAAAGTACTGGAAAAGACGAAACGAAAACACGGGAAAGAGAAGAGAAGAAAAGAAATTGAAGAGAAGCTAACGCTTGAAAGGACGAGGATGATTTTCCTCCTTGTTTTCGTCGACGACGAGACGATGGAACGACGAAAAGAAAAAAAGGAACGAACCAACGTTGGAAAGGATCGCGCGATCGGAACAGCGCGAAAGGTGTTGGTCGTCCGGTTGGAAGACGATGCACCGGAGGACTCGTGGACGGGGTTCGGCGGTGGTCGGTGGTGCGGTCGGTACGCTCGATGCGCTCGGTGGATGTCCCTGTCGCATAAATCACTGCCGGTATCTTCTGGCACGGCGGCTCGCTCATCACGGCAGAGTTCTTGTCGCGCCTTAATAACGGCCGCGCGTCTCACCCGCGCCTCCTCTTCGTGCCCCTCGAAGCCCACTCCAACCTCGTATCGTAGCTCTCGTCCTTCTCTGGAGCCTGGCCCGGTCTGGTCCGGACGCTCTCCGCGCCCGGACACACTGCCGCGCCGTAGCTCCGTACCTCGCTACAAATCCTGATTATATTCTGCCACTGACGTTATACCGCGTGAGGGGACGATGCCACGTTCGAGTCTGGTTTTTGTATTTCTCCGCGCTGCTTCTTCCTCCTCCGTCTCGAGCCGACACCCTTCCGCCGCGTTTGCTCTTCCGCGTTAAACCACCACCGCGGCCGTCTCCTCTCTTCTCGCTCGTCCTTCGTTCCAGACACGCCAACCCGTGCTTTTTCGCTGTCCACCTTTACACCGCTCGACCTCGTTCGTCCTTCTTCTTTCTTCTTCTTCCTTCTTCTTCCTTCTTCTTCCTTCTCGTTTGGTTCATCGGCGCAGTCAGCAGCATCGCTGCCGAGAGTAGCAACTACCCTCGCGAAAGCGAACGAGTCTCCTACGCTCGTCTTTATCCAGCCAACTGACAGCCTGGACCGCGTAAATCAATTTTCAATTACGGCACAAGCCGGCAAAGCAAGACGGCGTAACGGACCGTCGAGGTAAGGCAAAGCGGAGCGAAGCCGAACGACGCGAGCCATCGGTGCACGGATCGATGCTTCGTCAGGTGGTCGGCTCGATCGATGGATCGGCTCGATCGAGTTTGGCTAAAAAGGGTAAAGTTCACGGGCAAACGGGAAGTCGATCCGTTTCCTACCTCGGGAAGAGAAAGACGAGGAGGTTGGATAGAAAAGAGGCGAGGAAAAATCAAGGATCGAAGGACGGACCGCGATGCGGAGGAGCATGGTGTGGGACGCGAAGGACGAAAAAGACGGAGAGAAAAGGAGAGAAGATCGACGCGGCTCGGTGGATACGTTCGTATTATTATACTTCGCTACAGTCATATTTATAAATCAGCGATATAGCAGGACGAGCGGAGACGCGGAGGGATGGAATTTATAGCTTCGTTCTCTTTCCTCTACTGCCAGTTCCTGCTGCCCCTCTCCACTGGTAAGCGTTCCCCTCGGCTTCTTCACCCTCCGACACCGCTCATTCTACGAGCCACCCCTTCCGATATTCTCGCGCGCTCGCTCTTCGGAATATCTCACACTCTCTCGCTCTCTCTCACTCTCTTCCTTCTCCGTTCCCCTTACCAACTGGTTCTCTGCTCGCACTTTGTCCGTCTCTCTCGCTAGACTCGTAGTCTCTCTGGACGGAGAGTGCGCGGGCATACAAACTGCCAAGCCTGTACGTATGAGCTTAGGTCGACATTTTCCCTCCTCTCTTTGGCAATAAATCTGCGAGTCTTTTGAGCCGACGGCACGGTTTGGCGAAGAGGCGCGGGGGTAGGGTTTCGGAGCGCGGCTCGCTGTTCCTAGGGTACCAGAGGTCGCCTTCTCTTTCTCCGTCTTTCTCCCTTTCGACCTCTCACCGACTCTCCCCGACGTCTCCCCATCGTCTCCCCCTCGGTCTCCTCTCTCGCGTCACGGGAATGTATATAATTAGCAGCATTGTGCTTCCTCGGACAGATTTACGGGTCGTATCGCTACCGCGGCTGCATGCATAAGCGCGTTAAATAAGTATTTATCCGCCCCGTGGGGGATGCGATGCCGAGGCACCCGCCTGATGGATTTGCCGCTCGAACGACCGAAACTACGTTAAACGGCTGCTCGCCAACCACCGCCTCTTCCTCCACCTTCCGACCGATGGTACCGATGCTACCATCGATGGACCCAGAATTCCCGCCGCTTCGATTCCACGCCAACGCGACGTCCTACCGTACGATGAATCTATCGACATCCCGAACCATTATGTTTCCATCGATGCAACGGAAACGAACACCGTTCGATCTCAAAAGTCGGTTCGGCGCACGATTCGCCGACTCGTTGATTTCAGGGCAACTTCTCGAGTAAACGTGACCACGCGACAACCCTCTTTCCGGACCTGACGCTCGATCCTCCACCGTGATCTCATAATTTTGGCGGTAAAGTTGGAGAGTCGTGAACGCGTCGCGATACGGAAGGCGCGACGATACCCAACGAAACGAACGGAGCGAGGGTGCGACCGAGAAAGACCGGACCGAGGGGAGAGAATATTGTAGAGTAGATTCATCGTTGGATAACGACGACTATCGAGGTAAGCACCGCTCGCCTCTATCCGCTGCTCCGTTTTAGCCAGAGGTTTGGAGTTCCATAGGTTTGTCTCATTTCCGGGATCCAATCTCTCGGCTCGAGGTCGGCTGCCAGACCGTCGGTTTACCGCTCGCTTAAAACCGGCGTACGTCCGACTGTGTAGTTGTCGGCTGCATTCCATGCTACCGAAAAGCTTTGTTTCGTTTTTTCCTTCTCGTTTAACCTACGAGCTCGCGTCACGCGTTTCGATGACTCTTTCGCTCGACCAAACGCGCAGAAGATGAAACGGATTGTCGAGAGGGTTGCCGAATGGACGAGTCGAGTCGAGTCGAGTCGAGTCGAGTCGAGTAGAGTCGAGTCGAATCGAGCGGAGCAAGAACGAGGACGGTTAAGAGCCGGACCGAAACTTTGTCCATTTCCATTCCAGCCAGGAGTGTTCCGACCAACCGCCTTATCTCGACCAACGTAGAGAAATTTTGCGAGCACCTCCACGGAACGATGCTGCGTCGAAGGATGAGCAGCGCGTTCGTGCGACATAAAAATCGCGAGTCTCGAAGAAACCGGAAGAAAAGAAGAAGAAAAAATTAGTAACTTGAAAGAGCGAAGTTAAGAGGAGAAAACGTAGCGACGAAGCTCGCGAACTCGATGGACGATCGAACGGTCGATACGCTCGCAAAAACGGTGGGACGACCAGGAATCGGGAAAAGGTTGCAGGATTATCCGTAATTTTTTGCGAGTTCGTCACGATACGCAAATGTCAGCGAGCGAGCGAGCGAGCAACCGAGCGGATTCAATGGACCGGCGTGGTCAGCCCCGTTAAAATCGATGAATTACGAGACAACGCATTAGTGCAGTCCGCACGATACTAATCAGCGAAATTTCCGTGCGATAAATAAACGAATGAAAGCGCGTAACCAGATACGCGCGGTAATGTCGATGCGATGGAAACGGTGCTCCTCGTAAATCGACAGATTTTTCGGTAAAAAGGGAAAAACAAATAAATGAACAAAGAACGAAAATCAAAACCTCGGACGCAGCGACAACGATTGCGCTGGGAAATGTATACGAGGCCGTGGCTTATTGGTGGTTTCGAGGTGAATTTCATCGTAAATATGTATTCGTAATATTGATTCGACATAGACGCATAAAGATAGACTAAACGGGATTTAAGCCCGGAATTGTAATTTGTGTATATATTATGTTTGCGCGTCGAGCACGGCCGGAATATCGCTCGACAAAATCATTTTTTAAATCTCGCATCCATATGGGTTGGCGTCGATTTTAAACGCGACCAACCAATTTTTGGTCGCAGAAAGCAACACCGGTAGCAACGCGATCGCCCGATACCGTTCTCGCTCGAAAACTCTCCTTCTTCTCGTCCCAAACGATCCCGCCGAGTTTTCGAGACGAGAGCGATGCTCCGCGCTCTCAAAGACACTCCAAAGAAGAAGAAGATCGAAACGCGCGCACAGCACTGCAGAGAGAATGGCAACGAGGTCGCATAGCTGGCACGCCGAATGTAACGAGCCAGCGCTCTTATCTCTTTGCTATTATCTCCGCTCGGCTCGTTTTCATCGGCCTGTTATGGCCGCGTTACCCTAGCCAGCCTATACAAAAGTATTATGCGATATTCGAGGTATCTGCCTAGCTATCGCCGCGAAAGGCACAGGGTTTCAGAGAGGGAGAGAGAGAGAGAGAGAGAGAGAGACGGAGAGTGAGAAAGGAAGGGTGGGAGGAACGGAACCGCGTAACAATGCGAACCCGAATACGTCCCGTCATCTTGGCGCACCGCGCAAGCAACCGACATGGTTCGCGGATCACCGCCACGCCATCTTTCCTTCAAATCCACGCGTTTTTCTCGTTCTTCCTCTCCTTAATCTTTCCGAATTCTTCCTCGATTCGCAAATACTGGAACTCCTTGCTTTTCCCCAACGATCGAGCAACGTTGCGCTCACCAACCTCTCGTGGATCGGTTCCTTTGGTTGACATTTCTTACGACAACCGACAATCGTGACTCATCGATTTTTGACGGAAGAGATACAGGTCCGGACGAGACGAGACGAGACGAGACGAGACGAGACGAGACAAGATCGAAGAATAGGAAAATAAAAAAATTAAAAAACAAAAACGAGGGGAGAGAGGAGGAGCGGAGAAGGAGACTCGAAACGAGCAGTAAAAATAAAAGAGAACGGATACGCTCGTTTCAAATAGCCGGCTCGTGCTCGAGCGTTGCCGCCGCGACAAACGGATCGATCGTTGGGAATGATCGTGCACGAACGATCTCGAATGCCCTCGATGACAATGAGCCGTTCAACGATCGAAACTCGTCGCTTCGTTTCTTCCCTGTGCTCGTGCACACTTGCATTTTGGTGTCGTCGAAAATGAATTTTAAACCGAAAGCGTGGAAGCTGCGTTGCGATTCGAACGAGAGAATGAAGCAAACGGAGAGGAGGTGGGAGCGCGAGAAAACCGGATAAAGAGACACGGTCGATCCGTGGTAACAAGATCAATCGCGCATACGTCGCGGATGGATTCGATAAAAGAGGGAAAATATTAACGGTGCGCGCCGCTCGTAACGGTACAGGAACGGTGGAAAAGTTGGAAAAACTCGTCCGCGCGGACAACGCGCAGGATTATCGGTCCTTCTGTCGTGAGATCGGACCGAGTGAGGGATTGCTTCGACAGAGCGATTACGGTGGTCGATGCGTTTCAATGGAAAAAAGAGGGGAAAGAAAGGGAAAAAATCAGCGATACCAAACAACGGGGTCGAGTCAACGTAGAGAGAGGGATCCGGTGGGGTCGCGTTTTTCCGGGGTGAACTAATAGACTCCCGCTCGCTCGTTCGCTCGCTCAACTCGGCGTACACCCTCTACCTCACCCTCCTTTCTAGTTCCTCTTTCGCCCTCCTTCTCCACCCCTTCCTCGCGCTTTCTCTCTCCCTCTGCCTATTTCTCTCACGGGTTCCCTCGCTCGCTCGCTCGCACGCTCAAATAAAAGTTTCCCGTGACCCACCGACACGACACCTGTTGAACCACTGGCCAGAGCCGGTTCGTCGTCCGAAAATAAAAAAAAAAGGCAAAAAAAATTGGCAATTAGCGTATGAAGTCTGTCCATCAAGGTCAACTGGAAAAGATTTACGACGAGAAAACGAAAGAGGAAGGGAGAAAGAGAGAAAGAAGGCAAGAGAGCAGACTAAATCGACGCGTCGAATACATAGCTGCGAGTGCAATTCCATCAGAGCTTTGTCTCATCTATCGCGATGTAATCTCGTTAGGACCATTCTCGCGTTCTCCCCTACCGTCGTTCGGTATCGAAAATGGATCGTAGAAAATCTGAGAAGACGCGAATCAATGGGCGTGGCCGTATAGATTTTTAAAGACAAGGGTTTTGCTTATCGTCGAGTCGAGAAACGGACGAAACGGACGAAACGAACGAAACAGAACCTTGTCGATTCTCAACTCTCAACCGTCGGCGGCGATTCGCCAAGAACGGAGATCCAAATGGAAATTTACGAGCGGGATACTAGGATAAATGCTGCTCCGTATCGAGCAGCTTTTAGGGCAATAGGTCGTGCGTTCTTGCAGCGCGAGTCATCGGTGACCGTGTTTCGCGATTAACGCGGATCTCGCGCGATTTCTTTCCGATAACCCCCGCTCTCGAGGTTCGACGTCGTAAAGGGCGTTGAACGAGAAAACGAAGGAACGGTTCGTCCGTGTTGCGAGTTTCCAGAGAGTCTATCGCTGGGAATCGGTGAAACTCGCATCTCTCCCTCCCAGCCCCCGTTTGTAGTCCGCAAGCGACCGGAGTCGTCGGAGGATCGAAGGCGAGTCACGGGGCTGGCGAGGGTGGTATGTTTATTGCTCGAAGCTATCTCTCCCAGGAAGGGTGGTTGCCGCGTCACACGGGACCATTTTCATAATTCGGCCGTTCGTATTCTCCGCAACCGTGCGGCCCGAATCGAACAACAGCGCGCCGCGAAGGCCGCGAGTTCGCTCGCTAGCTGCCTTCTCTCTTTGCCTCTTTGCCTCTTTGTCCGCTTCCCCTTGATACCGATCCCGGTTTCTCCACAGCCATTTGCTTTCTTTCGCTCCCGACTCCTCCCCTCTTCCGCTGCCCCTTTTTCTTTCGGTTCCTTTCCTTCCTTCCCGTCTTCTCCACGCGATGCGTTTATCCGCTGTCCCAGCACCTACGTGCACTCACGCCTAGCCCTTTTCGTTTTCCACGACCATCTCTTTTCTTTCTTTGCCTTTACGCACCTCCCCGTGGCGAGTACGTTTCCTCGATCTCGTCCCAGTCCTCCTACCGTTTTTGTTCGCGAGCGCGCGACCGCTCCAGACGGAGACATAGCGGAGGAAAGGAATGGGGCAAGGATGGGTAAGAGCGAGATAGAGCGAGATAGATAGAAAGAGAGAGAGAGAGAAAGACGAAAGGAGAGAGCCGAGACCAACATGGCGTCAGTGTCTCGGTTGATCTATTGCTCCCAGCACGGCGGATCGATGCGAGCCAATCAACCGACGCCGCCGGTCCTCCGTGTCTTCCCCGATGACCAACCGAGCCGATCTTCCGCTCGGTGGACTCAGCAGGTTACTCTTCGAGTTCTTTACGCCCAAGGCGGCGCATCGTGACCGGTCGATCTATCGCCTTTAATCGTTTCCGCGCGTTTCATCGAATTTACGCTCGCTCGTCGTTCAAACTTGTACCTCGCGTCCGGTAAAATCGCGTCTCGAGTTTAGAGGGAGTTGACGCGACAAACAAACCGCACGGTCGGATCTGGTCGCGCCGAAACGAAAGGAGCGAAACGAGCGACCGTGTGCGAGAAAGGGTAGCCGAGGGGAATGCGGAGAAATAGCCAGGCGCTATATTAACCCTAATGGCCCGCGAAGACATAAAGCACATCCCGCGCACTACGCTAACTCGTTATTATTACCGCATAAATAACGCGATAATCCCGTCCCGGCGACGAAAGTACGAGGATTCGAGAGAAACCGTTACGCCTTCCTAGGTGTCGCGCTATCACCGCGATACCCCGGGCATATGCGACAAAATTCGTCGAACGAATGGTTCGTCGATAGCAAGCGAATTCGTGACGAGCTTGCAGAGAGCAACACTGGATACGTTTTAAAGCCACGCGACGGTTTTTCCAAAGTTTACCCGGGAGAGACGAAGATGGTCCATTCCGTGGCGTTTTCGCGCGTGGGGCAGCAGTGTAAAACAGGGTTTGTACCGGTACGAAGGTAGAGCACCGGCCAAGAGAGAAGACAAAGAGAAAGAGAAAGAGAGAGAGACNAGAGCAACACTGGATACGTTTTAAAGCCACGCGACGGTTTTTCCAAAGTTTACCCGGGAGAGACGAAGATGGTCCATTCCGTGGCGTTTTCGCGCGTGGGGCAGCAGTGTAAAACAGGGTTTGTACCGGTACGAAGGTAGAGCACCGGCCAAGAGAGAAGACAAAGAGAAAGAGAAAGAGAGAGAGACAGAGATACGTAAAACGAAAGATAGAGAGAGAGAGAGAGAGATATTCTACATCGAGGGATCCAAGAGGGCTTGCCGGAGGCTCCAGCTCGGTTGCTGGCAGGGCGCGCGTCAATAAGCGTCCATCAGCCGTAATGGCAGCGAGCGCCACCTCGGATGCATTTAGATGGCTGTTTAGCCCCGGTTGTCTCGATGTGGCCTGAAATTCTCTTCTCCGCAACCTCCTTCTTACCGTTACCCGAGACTCGAGCGTTTCTCGGTTCCGCGGAAGCCAACGCCATCACCACCTCACCCCCTACGCTCGGTCTCCCCAACTTTCGTAGTTGCACCAAACGAGGCTACTCGCCCGCGCTGGTAATTAGACGGTCATGTTCGTTTTGCACAGCCTTTTAATTAATTTGTATACGTTCTTCGTTGCGAACTCTCCCCCCCCCCCCTCTCTTTATCCCTCTGTCTTTCCCCCCTCGTTCATCCGTTGTTCTCTTTTCTCCGCGTTCGCTAAAACATTGTCCAAAGATAGTTTCGCGATCAATAGATCGTCTCATTTTCCATCGGTCGAGCGACGATTCTTAATCATCGTGCGCGCACGCACGCCGCGCCGCGTCGAATTCAAACGCAATTCCGTCGATCGAAACGCGACAGACGCCATTCCTTTTTTCCCCGTCGTATATCGCGCAGAGTCGATAATTCGAACGGATGTTTTTCCCGTTTGTGCGTCAACGTATGTATATCATCGCGACCGATGGTAATCTGGACGCGCGTCGATCGTTTCAGTTCGGCGGTGGCTGGTCGAGAGAGCAACGGGGTACGGCTAGCCGACAGGGGCGTGAAGGGGCGACAAGGGGCGACGGGGGTCGCGACGTCGGGACGATCGAAACGGTCGTAAAGTAGAGGTCGCGTATCGTCGAAAAAGCTTCTCGAAAAACGAGAATTTGGTCGGTTCTCGGTGTACGTTCGGTCGCGATATATGCAAAAAAGCTCGGCAAGGGTGGGAGGATCGCCGCAGAGTTCGGGCTCGAGCCCGAGCTCGAGGATTAAGGACATTATTAACGGGCGTACCAGGGACCGACATACTTACGTCCGGCCGGAATGCCCCGCGATAAATACACCGGTGGCTACGAAACTGGACGAGAACGAAGAGGAAAGGGGAACTGGCGTTTAAATAAAATCAGCATTTTATGTTACAAGGGCCGCTCTTGGATAGCGACCGGACAGGGCACACGGTACATGCCGCTACGAACAGCAACGACGATCGACCGATAGACCGATCGACCGATCGACCGACTCTCCTTCGATCGCATAGGCGTAGACGTAACATGTTCCCGATCCACTGCTTCGAATCGACGCAAAAGAATCGCGTGATCCGTATAATCCCCTGCTTCGACGATTAAACGTCTTTGTTCGATTTCGCGCGACCAGATAAATATTGCTTAGTATTAGTACCCTTTATTAGATCTCGTGGAAGAACATCAATTGCACGTATTGCCAGCTGCGGAGCGTACGTACACGAGCTAGCATATATTTTGTTGCCTGTTCGCTGCTGAGAAGTTTGCTGTACGTAACTCGAGGTAAATGTGACTCGTAACGTACACCGTTGACGCACTCTCTTCTCCCTCTCTCGACGCTCGATGCTCGACGCCCTCCACGGAACTAAAGAGCCGATGGCCCGCGATATCCGACCGCCATCGGCGCGTCATCGAGACAGATTTACCTGTGTCACGATCGCATCGAATCGAACCGGATAGAATCGACTCGAAGCGAAGCGAGTGCAGCGAACGCGATCGAATTTGTACGGTCGGAAGAAGGACGCGGTTCACCGACAAATTCGCCATTCTCGACGATCCGACGCGTTCGCGAATCGATATCGAAGCTGATCGCAGTTCGTCCCGCTAGGAATCGTTTGAATTTCAACCATCTCCGATCCGTCGCCCATTCGTCCACGCATCCGTTTTCAACAGCTTCCGGGTCCGACGCAAAGTATTCGTCCAAGGTGGAATTCGTGCAGCGACTAGGACGAGCGTAATAGCACCGAAAGATTCGGTCTTCCTATTTTCCAGAAGGTAATTTCGAGCGACGACAAAGGTAGATCGAACGTTTACCGAGAGAACACGGAGAGGAAAAAGGGATTCGTTCCGATCGAACGACATTTTCCTGCCTTCTTTCGCGCGGCGCCACGCTTTTCTTTCTTCCTGGTCCCTTTTCGCCTCTCCGTTCAGCCGTTTCTGTTTTCGCCGGTAAAATTTTCATCCTCCAACCTTTCGATATCGGTACTTGAAATATACAGGCGCGCGCGTAGTAGACCACGCCATAGCAACGAAATATTAGACAAGAGGTCCGTGCGGCTGGGAAGGTATTGGATGGGCAGTGCCTGGCTGGTAACAACAAAGTTGTGGCTGCACCGATGATTTAGTCCCGACCTTAATGGAGCTATAAATACTAGCTTTTCGATAGAGGAGGATGAGGATGCCATGGCTCGTCGTGTACGATGCTCGCCAGGATCGTGGCTCCGGATTTTGCGTCCGGCGTTGCTCCTTCTTCGTGGACCGCTATCTGTCCCGGAAATCGTCGGAACGTTTAGACGATCTACCGACGAGAATCTCCGACGAGACGTAACACTCTCGCTGAATGGAAAAAAAAGAAAAAAGAGAGAAAAAAAAAAAATGGATAAAAATTTGAAAATTACCGTTGCTTTCGACACGACGGAAAGAGACGCGTACCATCCACGACGAGAACAGTTTCTTGTTCTATCGGGCTCTATTTAAACGCGCGTCAGCTCGGTGAGTTATAGGACGGGCCACATGATTTGCGACGAACTCGCTCCGCCATTAATTACCACGCAGCATCTTTCCTCGCCTGTACTCTTTCGAGGCGTGACGCGCCACAGCTCGCAAGTCCGACGCGTAGCTTGCGTCTTCGATTGGCTCGAGCATCTTCGAAGTAATCTTGGAAGAAATCGGGCGTCGAATTCGCCAGATTCTCGAGACGGAAAATGCTCGTTGCCTTGGTCGATTGGACGGCCATCGGATCGTTTCTGGGCACCGCGACTGAACGTTCGCGATAATAGGTCGCTCGTATAGGCGAGACCCGCGTAAATTGCGAGGCTGCCGGTGGCGTCGAATTCGATAAGCGACCGTGTTCCGCCGTGTTCCGCCGTGTTCTGCCGTGTAACGCGGCGTGCGATGAACCGCGAGGAGACGCGGGATGTCCTTGATCGCGAACCAAGGATCGCGAAGACACTTCATATTTTAGAGTCGAGGGATGCTCGTGCGCCGTTTAGATACGAGATTCGACCATCGCAACCAGATAACCCGCGTCCGCCTCGGATATATCTCGACAGAGTTAGACGCTACTTCGGTATCGGTCTTTATTGCTACCGGCGTCCTCGAAAACCTGTTTAGTCTTTCTGCTCGACGACTGGCGCGTAAACTATTTTGCAACGCGATGAGAAAAAACTAGCCGACGTTTGCTTAACGCGAAACGCGAAACGCGAAACGCGCGACCCTTTTTCTTTTCTTCCGTTCGCACGAAACGAATGCGCGACGCAACGCCCCTTCGAACGGACGACGGACCATCGCAAGGTGAGAAACTCGCGACGACCTACGGATACCTCGGTCCCCAACAGTTCAACGACCCTACGCTTGCTTTTCTCGATACTCGTTAACCGAGAATCCGCGCGGACGATAGAACGCGAGAAGCGTCCGTTCTCGTGGGTGGACGTACGACCGAGGAATGCGACGGACATAGAAAGGACGCCGCCATTCGCGTCCTACTCGTCGCACGTTCGTCTCGTCGGGTCTGTAAAATTCATAAAAACGCGTATACGCCTGAGTTCCAAGTTAAGGCGAAGGGAAGTCGCCGCTTTTTTGGGCAAACCGCGCGACTAAAAATCTGATAAATCTGTGCGAAATTAATTCGATCCGCGCATTTCTTTCGGAATTCCCTTCTCGATTCTCCATCTTGGCGCGATTTCTCGGCAAATCGGAGACTCGATGCTGGCCTCTAAGAGGGTGGAAGGGTGTACGAGAAGAAAGGATGGAAGAACCTGACGGTGAGCGGTAAGCAGTCGCGCATTTTGTGTCCCGCGAGCGTTCTCGAACGAGGGAAAGAATATGTAGCCCGGTACTTGGACGGGCTCGATCAACGATCAATCGTGAAACGGCCGCGATTATTTCACGTCAGTTTAATTAGCACGCGGCGCCGGTACGGCCGATAAAACTCAACGGAGTGAAGCAGCTAGCCGGCTATCTCACGGGAATCTGATTTATGGCAAGTGACCATCGCGCGCGCACACGATTCCGACACCTAGTATACGTAGTTGCACGCGTGACCGTGTACGCGCGGCCATAGATCGCGTACAAGCGTATTCGCAGAGTCGCGTAGACGCGTAGCAGAGCTCCGACTAGCAGTCCGTATTCGCGAGCACAGGGAACGGAGCCCGTAGGGTGCCATAAGTGTTACACGCGGGAGCTAAATTTCCAACAGACCACTTTGCTGGTTGCCCGGAATAAAGAGAGCGCGAAAAGAGAGACGAGGATACTGGTTCGAACAAAGGACAGCACCGCGTTTCACGAACGTTACAAATAAAATACGAACCCTTCTTTTCGTCGTTGCGGACCATCGGTACACCGTGGAAGGAACTTTATCGAATGGCTTCCGGTGCAACGGAACGTTCGAGCTTTCCGTCGAACGATGAAAAAAGAAAAGCCAAGTTCGAAGACGACGAAAAGGAATCGGTCGCTATATTCCTAGCGCCTCTGATCGTGAAACGCTCGCTTGAGCAGACTTTAAATTTCATTTTCGACGTTTGTCAATGGGTCACCTTGAGACCGTCCGCGCCATCTGTTGGTACGAGAACCAACTATAAGAGTCCTTTGCAGTCGTTGGAGAGTGGAAATGGTATTTGCCGCTGGCGCGCGGTATACGATTTTAGCGTACGAAAGAATGCGTGACTGAACTCGCGAAAGGACGGTCTTGCTGGTAGCTTTGGTCCATTCGTCTTGGAAAAGAAAAAAAACGAGATCACGCCTGTTAGGTAAAAATCTTCGAGAAACAGGCGACTGCCGCGTTACGCGTTATTCGTTACTCGAACGAAACGTAGTCGCGTATACAACGCGCGCATCGTGCCGCAGACTTCTCGCGAAAGAAGGCTCTCCCTCGATCGCCACCCACTTGTTGCCCATCCATTTTTCTCTCGCGTCTATAACGATCTTATTGGCGACGTTCGAAGTCGACGACGATCCACGGATTCGATTCCGAATGGTTCGAGAAGTTTGCACGAGACCCCGTTAGTATGGGACGAGGGATTTAACGCGCCC
Source organism: Ctenoplectra terminalis (assembly GCA_019453375.1). Classification (NCBI taxonomy): domain Eukaryota; kingdom Metazoa; phylum Arthropoda; class Insecta; order Hymenoptera; family Apidae; genus Ctenoplectra; species Ctenoplectra terminalis. The sequence goes on from SMSQ01020751.1 coordinate 681,237, forward strand.
ACCGGTGTACGCGCGTTCACCGTCTCCCATCCTCGCCGACTGAGACGTCAACTCCCCACTCTTGGATGTCTGGTCGCGTAACCTCTCTACCTACTGCACCACCGAATTGGCAATGCTGGAGGAAGAAGAGAACAGGTAACTTGTCGGAAACGACCGCGACGGTCGTACAACCAACGACCGGTGTCCTTTTTCTACGATCTATGCCACGGTCTCGTCGAACGTGTACGAATCGCGAGACCACCCTGCCCGATCGAGAGACGCGTTCTCGCTCTTCGCGAGGAACGGTTCTCGAGTTCTTCGAGACCGGAGTATTCGAGACGAGAGCAAGCACGTCGACGACAGAGACAAGGATAAAAGACAAAGCGATTTAGGTAAAATCGGAGAAAAGGGAACAAGGTGCGAGAGGAGGATACGACGTCAAATGCGACCGCGCGGACACCGGTGAATCGCGGATATAATAAAGATGGCGATATAGGAGTCATAATGTAGTGGTGTACTTAAGATGCACCGATGCATCGGCGAGCATTCCGATGGTCCCGCGAGATGGGAGACCCGAGAGGGAGAGAGAAAGAGATCGAGTCGGGAAAAGAGAAGGAAAAAGAAAGACAGGTAAGAAGCGAAAAGGACGGTGGAGAGATGGAAAGGCAGCGTCGTCCTCGTCAGCCTCTCGCTCACGCTCGAGGCTCCGAGACAAGCTCTTACTAATGGAGGAAATAAATTTCGGATTAAATCGTAGCCCGGCTACTTTATAAGGCTGCTTGCTCTCGGCCGATGGCGAACCGAGGTGCGTGTGTGACGCCATGGACCCCTCCTAACATCCATGGATGGTCCACCATGCCCGTCGAACGACCACCCGCCCCCTTCTCTGTCTTCTTCCGCTCCTTCTGCTTCTGCATCCGTCAGTGCTCCTCTCTCTCTCCCTCTCTTTTTCTCTTCCTCCGCGCGTTCCCGGTTCTCAGCGTTCTGCTTACGGGCTGGCTAGCTACGGCTAGCAGACGGACGAGTATCGAAGAAACGCGGACGGTCCGCGAACGCGAGTCGCGGACGCGCGCAACCCAGCGAACGCGTTATCGGTCAGTTTGAAAAAGAAACGACAAAGAAGTCGAACGATGGAAGCACCGGTGGGTGAGTGGTGCAGGCGGTCGAAGGAGACGATGGTGCCGATGGACGGACTTTTACATAGACGGGACGGGGAAGGGGGAGGGGGTGGTGGTAGTAGTGGCGGCGATGGTGGCGAGTGGGTAGCGGGGCCAGATGGCAGGGGGCAGGAGGGACCACGCTGCGCTGTCCTCCATAAATCTATCAGTCGCGGTTGTATAAATACGACTCAATGAGGCGGCCGTGAATCACCCTGACGTGCTTCATAAGTCCCGGGAGTTTATTAAACCGGCGGGCATTTCTCATGTCGGGGGATAAGATCAATACGGCCGCGCGCGGCCACGGTTGCCCCTAACCTCCGTCTCCTATCCACCTCCTTCCACTTCCCGTGGCCCTCGACCGGTGCACCACCCCACCCCATATCTGCCGCCCCCTCGGACACACTGGCCCTTCGCTGTCCACGGTGCCTCCTTCTCGCCCGGTTCGCGCTCGCACCTTCTCGAACGGTCTAAATAATTGCTCCAACGATGGAACCCGATTCGCCACCGTCATCGACAAGAAATCGTGCCCTGTTTCTCTTCGAACGAGGCGCGTTTCGATACCGTACCTATTTATTCGACTATCGGGTCCTACCGCGTTACGGTTAAACGTAAAAGGTAAAACGGTTGCCGTCTCGACGCACCGCAAACTCGATTACCGTTCGATCCTGGTAAAGATCAGCGGGGTCTCGTGTCATCCGCGAACCAACGCTTCGCGACGCGCCGGCTATGGTGGCTGAGTTCGGAAAGAGGATGAGGAGTAGATGGAGGTTGAATGTTTCTTCTAGGAGCCCGCCGCGCGATTTATGGAGCGAAGTGACGGGAGGTGTTTATTGTGCAGCATCTGTTACGTTACTCTGGCTCTGCAGTCTCCCTCCGCCCACCCTTCTTTATCCCACTCCGACGCTCTCTTTCCTTCTCGTTCTTCCTCTCTGGCTCTCTCTTTTTCGCGCTCGTTCTCGTTTCATCTTTCCACGAATCTCATCGCCCCTCTCTTTCCTCCTGCCACTCGTTCGTTCTACGAGCTCGCAGGTTTGCGCCAGCCCGCCATCATACATACAACAGACGCCCTCGATTTATAGTTTTGAATTAGATGGAAGTAAAGGAAAGGTCGCTGGTTGCTGTTGCGTAAATTTCAGACCCTTGAAATATCTTCTTTCCTCTCCCTCTCTCTGTCTCTGTCTCTTTCTCTCCCGTTCTCTCTACCCCTTCCCCAATCTGTTCGCGTCCCTCTTCATCCCCTTTCTCCACTTTCGCACTAATTTATCGCGTTCTAACGGAGACCAGAGATCGAACGCGCGAGAAACCAGCGACCGATCGGTTCCGTGAAAACGAGCGCAACGAAACGCGTTTAACCGATGTTGCGATTCCGGAGACGGAGCTGGACGAAATCGGGGAGGACGAGGACGATCGGTGATAAAGGGCGATAGAAAGGGGTCGGAGGGGTCTTGCCAGGGAGAGAGAGACACGTCACTCATTCGCTTCGTGTCACTTACACAAACAGACGTACATCATGAGCAGACGGGCAGGCGGGCAAGCAAGCTAGCGAGCAAGCAAGCGAGCGAGCGAGCGAGCAAGCAACCAAGCAACCAAGCAAGCAAGCAACCAAGCAACCAAGCAGCCAGGCAGCCAGGCTGGCATGCAGCTAGCTACGTGTTCCCTTTTATGTTCCCACACGCGCGCTCGCATAAACCTGTCAGTCTCGTGTCACGTGCAGCGCAGTCATTCACTGTCGCCGGCAGCGTACCGGCACTCACGACACAGTCCTGTTGCCTGTGACTGAGAGAAACCCCTTGCCATGCTCCGGACGCACGAACAAGAGCGTAGAAAAGACGGGCGGTCGCGTTTAGCCGATAACTAAAGTTTTGGACGAAACTGGGAATAGAACTGGGAGAATCGAGAACGGTCGCGACGATCCGAGAGTCGCGCGACCCGTTCACCCGGTCGGAGAGAAAGCGTTTCCATCGTGGCGAGATCGTCGGCCCGGAAGGGCGGAACAAAGAGGGAGGCTGATAATTTCGCCACGCGAGTCGGATCGTGGATTATACGTATATAAAGCTCGTCCGCGGACGAGAAGAGCAGAGCCCCGGAGGTTTTATGAGATATGAAAATGAGGACGGCCGTAATAAAAGTGATGTAGGGGGCTCCTCAGAGTCGTTCCTGAAGGCGCCACGAGTCACTCGTCAGGTTTATGCGGAGACGTCCATCATCCCCTTGACGTGCTTCATTGCCTCCTGGGCAAACTCCGCCATTCAGGTTCTACGGTTTACCGCATTCGTCTCTCCCTTCTTCTTCTTCTTCTTCTTCTTCTTTATCATCATCATATTCTTCTTCTTCTTCTTCTTCTTCTTCTTCTTCTTCTTCTTCTTCTTCTTCTTCATCTTTTTCCACCGTTCCCTTCGCGACCCTTTTCCGTTACAATTACTTCTGTTCTCGCAGATCATACGTACGTACCTCGCGACCAGAACGCATCCCCTTCCTTGCCAGCAACGTCACCCAACGACCACTCTATATCCGCGCTCCCCTCAAATTTTTCTTCGCACTCCATTACGAGTTATATAGTTTCGAATCTACGAGAGGGTCAACGTCGTACCCTCCAAGGATCGGTCGGTGTTGTCCACCGCTATCGATGTGGCGAAGAATCCCTCGTGATCTACGATTCGATTTCGATTCGATATATCGTTCGGTCTTATCTAAAGGCGGAAGCCTTCTTTACGCTCAACGAGCCCCGACCACTCTCCGAGTCGCAATATTTTAGTTTCGAGCCACGCTCCTTGCTCCAGATTTTGCGAATCATCTTTACGTTCGAAAACTGATCTCGATAAAGAGTGGAAACAGCGTTCACTTCCGGCAGAGTTTGAGAAATACTTTGCACCGAGTTGTTGTTCGCGCGTCTCTTTTTGCATTCCTTTCTCGTCAACCCTGTGTTGTTCGAGAAGCGCGAGTATCGGCGACTCTTCGACTTCTCCACCGCGTGAACACGGGAAAGTGAAATATCCCCGTGTAAGACACGATCTTCTTTGTAAACGGGTTGGAGGGCCGCCGGAACGCGCGCGAGCGAGAGAAGAATAAGAAACGCGCGGAGATGGAACGAAGAAAGATGCTCGAGGGAGAGCAGCAGGCGGAGGGCCGAGAGGCAACAGCCGAGAACTGTGAACCAAGACGGGAGGATGGAGAAGGGATCGTGGGCGCAGATAAATCGGCTTTGCCGCCGTAAGAGGCAGCTCGCGTGAACGTGTCTCCATTAAGGCAGCCAGAACTCTCGCTGACGTAGACGAGAGACCGCGCTTGCGGTCTTCCTCCTACCTTTCTTCCCCTTCTTTCCTCTTCGTTCTTTCCCATCCACTTTGTCGTCTTCGTCGTTCTCTCGCTGCTCCTCGTACCAACGGCACCGAACTCCTGAAATAAAAGAATCGAGAGATCAGGGATAAAAAGAGGAAAACAAAAACAGCCGACCGAGAAACATAGCGACGAAGTAAGAAAGACGAGCCCATCTTGAAATCGTCTATTAGAATTTAGTCGCATCGATCGATACGAAATTGACGACTTCTTTGAGAAACACGAAAGCCACGTGGTAGACGCTCGACTTCTTTTCCTCGCTCCTCTATTTTTCCCCTTATCTTCTCCCTCTTATTTTTTCCTCCCTTTGCCTCTTAGATTATTTACCGTCTACCGTCGCTGAGTGGATCTTGTTTGTATCGTAAAGCATCCACGTAAAGCGCCGCTGGCAGGGCTACTCGGAAGGATGGGTGAATACCTCTGCGCCTTGCCTTTCTACGAGTAGCGGCTTGCAAGGGCCGTAACGATGTACGAAAATTATCCGTACCGCTACCTAGGTCAACTATCCGTCGCGAGCGATGTCAATTCTGAAGTCGGTCGATGGTTTCTTCGAAACCGTTTCCATCAACAACCCGATCACCGTGATCGTTCTTGTTATTTTTGCGCTCGCGGAGCAATGATTACGAATCATTGGTAGAAAATAATTGATCACCGTGCACAGACTTCTCCTCGACAATATCTTCTCGATCTACGCTCCATCGGTGATAAAGTTGAAACTTGGAAAAATGTTCGCAATCGAAACAGAATCCAACTTTTCAGGGGAGAAAGAATTGCAGCGACAAAAAACGGCACGGTGACATTGGAACGTCCATACCACCAATGGGGAACAGTTGCTACACGGTGGAGACAACTATACGTTGAGCGGCAACGAGGAGAATCGGACGGACGAAAGGGGTAAAGAAGAAGAAAGCGAAACGCGCATTTGTAAATACGGCACGTTCTGCTTTTAAACCTATCTGCATGACACGCAGGCAGGCCTGCACTTTCGAGTTACGATCTCGCGCACGGAGTTTCGATAAATGCTAAACGCGAACACGTGAGCTTGCTCGTCGAGGCACACTTTATTGCCAAGCGTCGAGCGTCGAGTGTCGAGCGGCGAACGAAGGAGCTCCCCCTTGCAAACAACCACTACTACCGTGCCTTCGTCATCACCAGCGGCTACACGTGCGCGCACTACCTTATAAACCCGCGTACATACGCGTCGACGATGCACGCGCAACCATATACTCTTTCTCGTGCCCCTCGACGCGCGACCACGAACGCGGTCGACCAAAGGACCGAAGAATTTTTCGGACCGATCGACCGGAAGAGCATCCCAAGTTACCTGTTCGCGCTTGTAGGCATGGTCTGAGTCACACCTGTGACGCATCCCTCTAATTATGGATCTGTGACGTTCCACTTTTCGAACTCACTTTTAACATTTTTCCTTTCTGGTTTTTTTCCCTTTCTCTTTTTTTTTTTTTTTTTTTTTTTTTTTTTTTTTTTTTTTTT
>SMSQ01020751.1:687677-711187 GCA_019453375.1 Ctenoplectra terminalis
TTTTTTTTTTTTTTTTTTTTTTTTTCTTTTATATTCGCCTCGTTTCGTACGAAACCAAAAGCGTAAAAAAAAAAAAAAGATAAAACCCAACCGATGAGAGCGATAGAGAAACGGCTAGGCACTCGATCGTTCGTAACTGTAAATGACGAGTCTGACCCGTCTGTTCGATCTACTGGTATATACGACGAACCGGTCGCGACGTTCGAACGAATCCACAACCGTTTCTTTATCCGATAGCAGTAAAATCGTATCCCAAACCGAGCGTAAAGCCGGTGGACATCGTCGACTCGTGGAACACGAGGAAGGAGGACGTGGATACGAATGCGAATGCGAACGCGAACGCGAATACGAATGCGAATGCGAATGCGAATACGAGTAGGAATACGAATGCAAACTGGAGGGCAGGAGGGTTGACGGAGGGTTGGAAAATGGGATGGCGAGAACAGAAGGGAGAACGAGACGGAGAGGAAGAAGGTGGAAGCGAAACAGGGGAACGATGGAAAGAGTGGCAAGTGTGGCAAGAGTAGCGCGAGAGCGAGAAGAATGGAAGGGTACAGGACAGTCGTTCGGTTTGCAAGACACGTCGCAGGGTTGACCCAGCCTCTTCTCGATCCCCCACTGGTCAGCTTTCTCGTCGTGTATCCGGCTCTTTCTCCCTGTGCGCTCTGTTGCGGCGACCCCTCAGGACTGGCCGTTACTTTAGCATCAACAACAATCTCCACCAGCGAACGCCGTTATTCCGTTAGTGTCTTAGTGGCAGCAGAACCGCCGGCACCGACACAACGATAAACGGGGATGTCGATGGTGTGTCGGTTTCGAGCGGATATTCCGCTTCTCCGTCTAACCCTTCTCTCTTATTCGGTACGCTCGCGTTCGCCGTGTTTCTCCACCTCTTCCTCGCTCTTCCTCGCTCTGGCTTGCTCGCTCGGAATACTATTTTGCGCGCGAGCGCACGCTTCTCCTTCCCACCGACGTACCCTCCTGCTCGCGACCATGGTCCACTCTCCGGCCAGTAATTAAACAGCCACGCGGCAGGCAAATTGAATCAGTCGAAGAGACAAGGGAGCGTCGACGCAGAGGTGACGGCCAACCAGCCGCAACTATGGTGTCTATAGTGAAGGGGCTATCGTGCTGCGTTCGTGTACTTCCAAAGCCAAGGCAGTCGAACGAGGAGGGAAATGCAGGGATCGCGGAAAGGAGGTCTGCGAACTCGCTCTCGCACCGGCCATCCGGACGTTTACAAGCCCCAACTAGCCACCCACCCGGCACCCTGCACCCGGCACCCGACATCCCACCAAGAGAGTTCGAACCGTAGTCCACCACCCATCGCGTTCTGCCGTCGTCTTTGTGCTCGCCACCCCTCGCCGCGTCTCGCCACGCCACACACTTTGCCTTGCCTGACAACCTTGCATTAACTCCCCGTCCCCTTTAAGTGCCAAGTTTACCCCAAGATTGCATAATGCTTCGACCGCTCGACTGCGTATAGACGAGCATGCCGCGCTACACTTACTACCCCTTGTCCCTTGTCCCTTCCTCTTTCTCGTTCTCTTTTCCTTTCCCCTCTAGCCCTTTCCTCTCTTCGACAGCCCCTCCCCAGAGTTGCCGTTGCGCCACGAACCGTTCGAGCCTCGTCGAGAACGCGTAAACGAGCCTTTAGTTGTCCCTGTTCGCACGCGTCTGCATCTTCTACCGCGGCGTTCGATATGCGCCGAAGGGACCTCGGAAAATGCGAAAAGAGAAAGAAGGAAGCGAGGAAATAGGTAGTTAACGCTAGTCGTTAGCGGCGGTTGGCTATTCTTTCGGGTTCATCGAAGACACCCTTCGTTACGAGCTGGGCGATCTAATGAAAATATAACGGTTTCTATGCCGCGCGGCGAGTTTGTCTGGAAGACTTCTGGCGCATCAACCTGACACATAAACTCTTATTATGCTATACGTTAGCGGCCGGGGGCGCTAATGGAGCCACAAGTCAGGTAGGTATCGTGGCGAGCACCTTACCGTTGCACCCGTCTACTTATTTTATATTTAAGCGTCGTAAAGAAGGAACTACTTACAAGACAAAAGGGATATTTAATAATTGATATCGTGGCTCGCGCGGAAAACGGTGACGCGTGAACGTTTAGTCCTGACAAGGATCGACGATCCGAAAACGAAGGGAGCGAGGAAGGAGAAAAAGACCGCGAATCGGAACCCTCCCCGGGTGTATGTGCACGCCAAAAGCGGAGTGGAAGCGCAAACGCGGACTAGGCCGACAGGTTGGAGAAACCGCGCACAGAAATATCGCGTCGCGTTACGGAAGAATACATCGGAGATTATCGCACGGCGCGACTATCGTCGAGCACCGCACGGAATCGATAATCGCGAGCGAAAACGTATCCATAAATTCCGCGACGCGGCCCGTGTACGCCTGTATGAAAATTACAAAGCTATTAATTACGACCGCGATAAATTAAGCAGCCGTGGGGCCATTATAGAGCGCGAGCCCCGGTGAATTGTTGGTAAACTTGGTCCAAGTACGCAACATGGGCGTTGGTGGTACTCTCGGCCCAACGCGGCTCACCAGGCATATAATAATGGTTGGTTAGAATGCTAATATATGTCCGGACGGGGGTGGCACCGGGGGACCTTGCATCATCGGAGGACCCAACTGGGCACTCGCCCGTTCCTGGCCGGACACCGTATAATCTACACCCCGAGACGTTATTACTCCCCGAGACACTAAAATCCCTCCGATGGTAACCCCGTCCCGCCATCCGATATACTGCCATCGTTGCTACCGTCACTGCGCACCATGGTCCTTCGGCTTGCCGCTATCGTCGACAACCCTCGTTGCCCCACAGCTTTCGCGTTCTTCGACCTCCGTTCGTCGATTGCTTCTTTTCCAGATTCTTGGGCAACTTTCCTTGGACCGCGTCCACCGCATCGCGTCTTCGTTTCCGAAACGCTCCACGGTCCGAGCAGATGTATATTACCAACGGGCGCGCTTACGCATCGGCCGACGATTCGAAGAAACTCGTGCCCGACGATACGCGGGCCTCGAATTTACAAACTCCAACATTTTTCTCTCTCGATCGCGTAAAGCAAGCAGGGGTCGACGGTGTAGGGAGAACGCGAGACGGACATTCGGAAGTGACAGGAACGTTGGACGCTGTCGGCAAAGGTAGGCCGAAGGGTAGGTACTCTCGGCTCGAAGGAACGACGACGGAACGCGCAAGAAGGTCTCCTCTTCGCTGTCTCGTCCACGCGGTCGATTCGGTGGAACGGGTCTAGTGGCGAGGTAAGACGATGTTTACGGTTGTGTCGGTGCTCGAAAGCACCGGCACAATGCTCGCTCCGCCGGGGGTCACGTCAGTTAGAGAATACCGGCCGGCAGCTAGCTTTGTACCGGGCTATGTTCTAAGAAGGTCTCGCAAACAACTGCTGTTGCGTCGACGTTTCGGCCACGTATTTAGACAGATAGCCAACCCTCTGGACCGTACGCGAGGGAACCGTTTCCACGATGGATCCTTGAACCGCGAAACCGGACCTTTGTCGCGAATCCGCATTTTCCGAGCGATCCGAAACAGAATATTCCCACTGTCTCGATAAACGTCGAGACGTTGAACCGAAATACGTGTTGCACGCGTAGTCGAGACGACGGTACCAGGCATACCGGCTTTACACGGCGGACGACAGGACGCATAATATAACGGACGTACATAAATCCACGTGCCAGTCAACAATGTGCATAAATACTGGCCCCTTGTAGCGCGGTCCGGGTGGCGAATAGGTAGGCAAGCGGCGGTGGGTAGTAGACAACATCGGGGGGGTGGTCGGAGAGCCGCGAAACCGACAACTCGACCGAGGGATGGCTTTCGAGGGAGGAAAAGCTCCGAGCAGTGGCAAGACTTCCCCAACAAATTCCGAGCGAGTCTCGTGGACGAGAGAGACTGGTCGCTCGCCCCGGGATCTCTTCTCCACCCGCGGAACCTATAAATTTTACCTTCATTTTCCAAGTTTCGTTATCCGCTGTCGATTCGTCTCGATACGACTCGACCGCGATGCTTCGATGCGAATGGAGAAAAGAAAAAAAAGGGAGAACAAAATGATGCGATTGAGAAGAGAAGAACGGCAGATTGGACGAAGACGTCGAGCTAGGACGGAAAGAACAAAACAAAAGGAGAGAAAGGGGAGAAAAGCGCGGAACAACAGGGAAACGAAAGAAGAATGGAAAAGGGAAAGAGAAGCGGATTCCTAGGGAACTCGTCGTACTCTCGGGAGGCATGGTTACGTTCGTAAATACATATATACGTTTCAATCTCCAGCGTAATCCCGCACGGGCGACGGTATTAGGAAACTTTTTCTTCCCAGTACATCACGGAGCTTGCTTAGCTGGCTTACTCGCGCTCGCTGCGTCTTACCCCTTCTTCGACGATTCTTTTATTTTTCTTGGTCCACACACACGGCCGTTTTGCCGGAAAAGCCGACGTACAGCGTATACGCCTGAAACCCAAGACGAACCTATCGCGATCGTTGACTAAAAATCAGGAGAAACGAGCACGGCCGCTACGTAACTCCGTTTTTCGGATCCGAATCCGCTTCCGGAGTCGGCCAACGCTATCTTCTTTGCCGAAGCCAGGAGCTAAAGGACACTGGGGACCGGAACACTGGTTTCGCAATCTTATCTGACCAGTACGGTTCTCTCATTCCCTGCCGCGTACCATCTAGACCAGATACGAGCAACTCTACTTTTCTCGCTCGCCATCTATCCGTTCTCTCTCCCGCGACTTTTCATCCCCTACCAGTCCTTGAACGCTCGCTCGCCAACCGCTTCTCCCTTGTCTACGTGGATTCGTTTTCGATTTTGCTTCGCGCTGTGCGGTTCGCTTCTCGCGGTTCGTCGACTCTCCGTCGACACGGTTCTCGTAAATATCGCGCCCGATAGCTCGAGATATCAACTAATATTCCGAGGAACGTCCTATCGCGACCATCCTCGCGTCCCGCAGGTGAAACCCTTTCTTTTTCCTCCCCTAATTCCCCTCTGATCCCACTTTTTTTCCCACCCTCTCCGCCCCGTACCATCCGCTCGTTCAACGTTCCCTCTCGTCTCCCGATATACCTCTCGGGTCAACCTCTACCACCGACGACGACGACGACGACGACGACGAGTGTACAATATTTATATTATCCCAACAGGACACTCCCGGGTAACACGGACATGATTGCAATCCCGTTCATATATCTTTGGCTATACGACCGTGCACGAGTCTACGCTACGCTGGGGACGTATCAAAACCGGCGGCCACCTTGCACCGAGAACAGGAACGACACCGTCATAATATTTTCAGATAAACCTACGATTTCTCTCACACCTTCCATCGTCCGATTCCTCGTCCGTGCCCGCTTCGTCCTTGACAAGCAGGAGAGCATGCGCGTTCGTCCCGTCTCTGCCCTTTCTTATCCAACGATTGTAGTCGTGGAACATCGCCGAACGAAAAATATAGTTACATTTTAAAAATAGGCACGCGTCACAGTATCGTTACCCAATTTCGGCCGATCGATATGCAACCCTTGGAATCACCGACGATGTTTGCAGGGCAGAATACGAATCGACGAAACTATAAAGACGTTCGTGTCTCGAAGGTAAAGGGGTAACGACAACAAGGATTACCTTTGCCAGCTTCGAAGAGAATTCGTGGAGAAAGGAGAGCGTTCGGGTCGGAGGGGGGGGGTGGTAAATGAGGCGGAGCCAATCGTTTCATTGCATCAATAGTCGTAGCAAAGTTATACCAACTTTCTTGATAAATCCCGCTTACTTTGCGCCATAACATAACTTTACAGAATCGGAACCACGGCCATGGAAGAATTGCGATTCGTAACTTTAGATGAGGTCTCCCGCTACGATGCTCCTTCCTCTTTCCTTCTTCCCGTTCTCTTTAACCGTATTACCCCGTCGCTCGGTATCCGCGCGTCGCGTCGCTCCGGTATAGGAATTTTCCTACGAGCACCGTTTCCGCCGGATTTCGAGGGAAAGTCTGCCGGGGGTATTCTCACTGCCATGCCGGTTACGATCGTCTTAACTCTGGCGTCGAACGTCCTTTGCGGTTTCATCCTCGTCGGTGCCGTGACCTCGTAATCCGCGGACCAAGTATCGAGGGGACAGAAGGGGTGAACTTTGTATCGGCGAGAGTGAGAAAGACCGATCCAAAGCGAACATATAGAGCGGAACGCTTCGATCTCGCGACGACGACCAAATTTTTCGCTTCGAGAAGGTGGATCGATGGCAAGAGAAAGAGGAACGATCGGTTAGGATCGAGCAAACGAGCCGACCGATCGGTCCTTCTTAACGAACGAATCGGAAAGCGAGTCGAACACGTCGGAAGCGTCGATCGTTTGCGGAACAGCGTTCCTCCCCGGAATTCCAGCCGCTCGCTTCAGAATTTCCATTCCGACGCACGACGTTCGCCACCGCGAAGAGGGCTTTCGGCAAATTGGCATTCTTCTTTCGGAACGGAACGACGGTGAATGCGAGAGCGAGCTGGTTTGACGTTCGCCGAGCTCCTTTGAACGAGGGATTCTGGACATCGCATCCGAGTGAAGTGATCTCCGGCTGCCACCGACAGTTCCCTCTTCCCTTTCCCGTTACCTCCAACCCTGCAGCACCCCCGACGTCGCCGCCGCGACCGCCATCCTCTTTCTTTCTCTTTCCCTTTCTCGTTGCCCGATGCCCGTTGCACGTATCTCGCCCTCCATCCCCTTCGACACCCCTCTCTGCCACTTACCGCGCCTTTCCGTGACCGGCCACGTCCTTCCCTCGGCCGTACATCTCGCTCCTGCTCGTTTACACGGCCTCTCTTCTATCGCCGTTCACGATGGCATTGTGCGCGACTAATTAGTCGAAGCGCGAGATCGTGGAGCGAACGGCTTTAATTAACATTCCTGACTCGCCCACCATCGCCGCCTTCTCGGAAGGGCAAATTGAAGGCTGTAAATGTCGAGAGAATCGTCCGAACGGTACCGATGGTCTTGCGTAGTCACCCGCAGCCACCCCGAAATTGAACTTTCCCCTCTAGGATTCGCGGAAACGCGGCAATTTTTCCGATCCAACGTTCTCTCCGTTCGAAACGTTTCCTCTCTCCTGCTTCGAGCATCCCTCGATCAGGCCGAACGGTGGTGACGTCAAGACGAGAGCGTCTCTGCTCGCATCGCGCGTCTTTACATCGTGCGTTAACTCGCCAACGATGGATCGCGTCGAACGCGGAAGGTTAATTTTCCGCGAATAATTGGTATCCGACCGATCGATCTGCCGGCGCACCCTCCATCCTTCCGGGAAGGTGGTGAAACGCCGTCTAAGTCATCTCATTCGTCTTCGGTAAGATAGTCGAGAGAGGAGATCATCGATTTCGACGGTGGGGCTAAGGAAAATTAAATGACGCAGACCCCCGTTGAAGGAGAGTTATTTGTCACGGTCGTTGATGTACCGCTCTCCTTCCTAGTTGCTCCTTCCACTCTGCTTCGGCTGTTTGCAAACACCGCGTGCATCCCTCAGCCAACTGCACTCTCTCTCTCTTGCACTCTTTCTTTCTTCGCGGATATCGGTGGTCTTGTTGCTTAATCAAATCTCACCGCTATTCGTAACGCGTCCATTAACCGGATCGCTCCCTCTTAATTTCTTGGAACGCAACCGCGTGCCTCTTAATTCGGAAACAGACACCGTAAAAGGTCGAGAACTCGAGAAATTGAGAAATTGAGAAATTGAGAAATTTAGAAATCGAGACGCTACGAAACCAAGGGACGAATAAACCTCGGACTACTATCCTGCGCTGCTCGAAACTGAACGCAAACGAATCGAAAATTTTAGGCGTAATCGATTTTTTTCTTTTCGATCTCTTCGGTGGCCCTCTTTCCCTTTCACCTTGCTCGAAGAAGGGGTTGCGAGTCGAATTCCTGACGCGCGAGAGAAAGTAGGAGGATGGGGTGAAGGCGAAACGGGGTGAGTCAGAATACTCGTCTCAACCCCCTTCGCGATAACTTTTTCCTTCTCCGCTTGTACCGTGCTCGAATTTATGCCGGACGGAGAATTAATGCGTGACAGATTTGTAGTTATTACGAGGAGGCGGAGGTCGGATGGAAAGAGTAGGAAGACGAGTGGCCTGGACTCCTCGCTCAGCCCCAGGGAATGAAAAGGCGAAAGAGAGAACGCTAGACGGACGGAGGGGCGGAGGGGCGGAACGAAAGAGCGTAAGAGACAAAGAGAGAAAGAGGAAGAAGAAACGAAGCGTTGGTGGAAAAGGACGGAGAACGATCGCGAAGAAAGAGGAAGAAGGGTAGGAGAGCGAGACGGCGCGAAGGCACGAAGGTTTCACAGGGCATCGGAGGCATAACCGGGCAAGGCAGTCGAGCATTCAGGCAGCGACGGCAGCGGAAGTGAGCCCATTACTTATTATAACTGCCTGGCGAGCGAGCGAGCGCCTGTCAAGCATCCATCATTGCGACGAATGGCCTCGCTGCCAATAACATCCGCCGTCATCGCCAACTTTTCGCGGTCTTCCTTGCTTGCTTGCTTGCTTGCTTGCTTGCTTGCTTGCTTGCTTGCTTGCTTGCTTGCTTACTTGCTCGTACTCTCTTTGCTCGCGTTGCTGCACATCTGCTCGATCATTCAACTAACTCGACAGTCTTGACTTTCGTTTGGTAATTTTCGCCTTTTACCCTTTAAGCGTAACGAGATCGAACAGCGATCCGCGTTCGACGAACGAGAAACGATAAACGATAAACGATAAACGATAAACGATAAACGAAGAACAATCTTTTTTACATTTTCGAGAAAAAATAATTTCCTTTGGTTTCACCGTAACACGCAAGAAGTTTCGTAAGTTTGGCGTCGATCTGTTTATACAGGAATATCAGAGATTTGGCGCGGTACGTCCGATACGATGCGATGGTTGCGGTGCATATTCAACTGCAGCCCGTTTCGCCGGGCATATGGCACGTCGTATCTCAACGTAGTCAGCCGGACAGTCCGAGTGACTCATGGCGGATTACCGTGATTGCTTGTTTATGGTCATTAACATCCTCGTGGTCCCATAACTACCGCATGGCGTCCCGTTCCATCAACGAGCGTCACCGTAGGTGTTGCATCGTACGCACGCGTGTGCGTACACGCGCGTATCTCTATCGAGCGGTACTTTCGAATAAGGCGCGTGGTTCGGCAAATACGTCGGATATGGTTGATGAAAAAATGTGTTGTACGCGCGTGCAGAATCCAATGGTTCGATTCTTTCTCCGATACATCGAGCGAGAACGCGTAACCGATGAGCGAGCATAGGTGGCTGAAAACGTACGTAAAATCGCGTTGGAGCAATTAGTATTGAACGGTAGGATAGCGCGTGATTCGTGCGTGACTGTTTAGCGGTACTGATTGATGGAAACGGCTCCTCCAAGAGCAACTGCTACCCACCAACGGCAATTATACCTGCTACGCGCATTGTATCGTTCCCGACACATAGATCGCCGAGCTCGTTCGGCTCGGCTCGGCTCGGTGGCCAGTAACGTTAATACGATCCCGGGATGCGTAACTCGCGTCACCCCGCAACGCCGGTGTCGGCATCGGCACCAGCATCGGCATCGGCATCGACACCGACGGTAACACCAATACCGATACCGACACCAGCACCAGTACCAGCACCAACACCAACACCAACACCAACACCGTCACCGACACCGACATCGACATAGATGTCGACATCGACCATCGATACCGTCAACCAACGTCCGCTGCCGTTCTCGCCACTGCCATACCACCGCCGCCGCCACCGCCAGCACGCCGCCGACGCCACTGCCACCCCTTGATTGCCTCATTGGATCGCATTATGTCGGCGCCATTATCATAATTCAGGGATTTTTCACAGCCGTCCCACAGAGCGCACGAGCTTTGGCTCGAGGCCCGGTCACCCGCCGAGGGGGACACGCGCCGATCGATGCCCGCCGACTCGCGAGCTGCCTTTGCCTTTCAACTTCCGTTTCGCTCAGTTTCTTCGAGACTATCGGACCGATGCGTTGGACCGATAACGGCTCCTCCGTCCACTTTCTTTGTTCTTTCTTTTTCAGGTGGAATCTCCGTTGTGAGTAGCTCGCCATTGCAATATACTCGACGCGATTAAATATTCGTCTTCTCCAACTATCGCAAACGAGGATGAAAAGACGATCTTTGACGTCGCGTAGCGAACCGCGAGGTGTCAACCTCGATTCCCTGCAACGTCAACCGGGGTTGAATTCGTGTGCACGCGTGTCTCGTAGACCCTTGTAGACGTTCGTATACGCGAACGAGGGGTAACACGGTATAATATGATAATAATGCCCACCATCGAGGTAGATAGGTATAATTGTCGAGCATAACTCAGAGCGGAACGCCTTGGACGTTCGTGATGTACGCTTCGGTAAAGCGATTGCGAGACTACGGCGCAGCGGATTCTACCGGTCAACCTAGATCCTAGGATGCACCTCGCAAACGTCCACGAGGACAAGGACGAACGTTTGATCGCTTAACTTAGGACGCGTGAAATCCATCGTAAATCGTAAATAGATGGAGAGATCTGCCCGATAGACTCACGCGTGGAGCAATTTCGAGACACTCCGACGCTACGAAACACGAGAGGGTAATTTGTCCTCGAACGATCAACGGTTGAAAGAAGGGAAATCGGTAGCGAAGAGAAAGATAACGGAAGGATCGGGAACTGAAACAGGGGCGGGCGAGCTAACAGCAGTGCACGCAGTCACTGGTACGCAACGTGGCGCACCAAGTGCGAGTATTAGAGCGATTGACTGCCGGACGTAACCCGTACGTGCCGGCCGGTAACACGTGTAACATACTGCCACCATGTATCTCTCTTTCTCTTTCTCTCTCTCTCTCTCTACATCCCTCCATTCCACCCTTCCGTTTACCACGTTTATGCCCGTGGATTCGAGAACGGTAGCTATTGCGACGCGTCCACACAACCGATACGCTCCATCGACCTTTTTAGATTCGACGCTCGACGCAATCGCTTCGGAGGAATAGACTCGAAACGTGAGCAAAGAACGCACAACGGGTCCGGAAAAAAGAATTAAACGAGGAGAGGAATTGTTCGAAGATTAAAACGCGAGCGGCGATAAGGGCAATAGGGGTTGGTGGAATGTACGCCGGTAGGTCGGTAGGTACGTAGGTGGTTTATAGCGATGCGACAAAAATGTAAATGCGATATCGTCCAAGGAGTCCACGGTATAAATCTCGCGTTAATGCGTGGAACGAGCGACACGCCGTTGGCTACGGGAACGAGTCGGAGGAGAAAGATTGGAAGGGAAAAGCGAGAACGGGATACAAAAGAAAAGAGGGACTCCGTCGTGGCGTTCATTAGGAATCCCTCCGACTCCCTTGGTCCACCACCCCCGTCTGCCGAATCGGAGCAAAGTAGAGAGCGCGGAGAGATCGAAAAGGAGAATTAGGGGGAAAGAGTCGGGGAAAGAAAGAGAAAGGGAAAGAGAGAGTGAGAACCGTAGAGAAAAGGAGACGAAAGAGAAGGAGCGAGGTGGAAGGGTGAGGGAGCTGCGATAGATCACGCGGGCGGCAGCGCTCCTTCGAAAAACATCCATAAAACGCAGTAGGGCGGACTCAGCGACAATAAACTCTACATATAAATCTTGTCCTGTGACGCTGTGATACGCTGATGGCGAGCACGATAATCTCCGAGAATGCGGGCTCCTCCGCTCCTCCCTCGACAACGACTCTTCTCTTCGTCCTCTACCTTTCCCTTCTTCTTCCTCTTCGCCCGCTCCTTCAGCGACACTCTTGCTCTTTCCCTTTCTTTCGATCGCTCTGTCCGTCTCGCCCTCTCCCTTTCTCTTTCTCTTTCCCTTTCCCTTTCCCTTTTCGAACTCGCCATCGTTTTCTTCGTCTACGTCGCAAGTGACGTTTAAATCCTTTCCTTTCGACCTATTTCCCTGTCTCGTTTCTTCGCATCGCATCTCTTCCGCTTTTACTCGATCTCGGTTTTTTTCACCAGTTTCGATTCGACGCGAGAATATGATCGCGATCATCGAGGATTACGAAACGAAGAGGATAAAAAAGAGAACGGACCACAAAGGGAACGCGAAGAAACAACGACGAGGCAAGGGACCGACGATTAATCTCGCTTCGCTACGCAGAGTCGAAATCGAAGCCGTTTACGGCGAAGAATCGTTGCTCCGTTAGCTGGCCGATGTAACTCGGAATTAAAGTCTCAGTGCCGGCAGCAGCCCCATGGTTTGTCCCTGGCCTCCTTCACCCTCGGCCGTTCTTCCACGGCATCCCTCCGCTACTTCGCCGCGCCTCGGCGTATCTTCGACCGTAATTCACCTCCCTGCGCTTGCTTGCCGCTCCCTAAATGCTTCTAACTCCTATTCCTTTGGCGGAATCGAACAATGGCGCGTGAAATTTCAACTTTGAGCCTTCTCTTCCCTTCCATCTTTGAGCTTCCTTCTATCTTCCACCCAGCCACCCAGCCACCCAACCACCCTCATCTCGCTTTTGACCTCTCTTTTCCCCTTTTTCTCCTCTGCCATCACCCTCCTCGTTCCTCTCCACTAGCCCTTATGATTTTCATCCTTTCACGGCTACCCCCTTCTTCGCTCCATCGCGAGATCTTTCGCTCGCGTAATTTAATTATTCACTCGAGAGCCAAACTCGCCGGATCTTGGCCGACTACCGTTCGTTTACCCGTCTCGTCCGTATCCGGTGCTAACTCGGTCGCGAAACTCTGATTCCGATCTCATCTCATCTCTCCCCCCCTCTCTCTCTCTCTCTCTCTCTCTCTCTGTCTCTGCTACTCTCGATTCGAAAAAACTGCAGAACGAAACGAGCTCGAATGTTCGTTGTACCGACTGGTATCTCTTGCCGGTAGCGTGCCACGTAAATCTTTGTTGCTGCTTAATCGCAAGAACGATTCCTCCGGCAACCCGGTGGACGGATAAGCGCGACCTAGACGCGACGTCCTGTTCCTTCGCGACGCATCCCTTGCCCCCGTTACTTTCGTCCGCTTTCTTCTCGGCTGCATCCTCATCGGCGTTTTTATGGAGGAAAAACACTAGTTGGGCCGATCCGACAGACACGGTAATTAACAGCCTCGCTGTTGCGTGCTCACGGTACGAGGATCGATGCCGCGAATGCAACGCAGCTTCCGCGAATTCGGTGTTAAGTTGGATCGTGTCATTGTCGACGTCTCTTCCGTGATGAACGTCAGCGGAAGCGAACAGAACGGTACGTCGATAATCAACGTAGCCCGTCTAGGCGTCGTCGCGGTTAAGGCAAGATAGATTTGTCACGCATCGCTGTCGTTTAGCCGATAAAGTGACGGGAGTCAGCCGGTGGCACGAGGTGCTAACTAGACAGAGCGGCACTCAATTACTACCGTCAGACCTCGTGTAGTTTAACTCATCTACCCCATTCTGGCGAGTCCTCCTCTCCACCTGCTTTCCCCTCGGCTAAACACTTTACGAGCAGCTTGCCTACGCGTCGCGCGCGATCAGCGTCGTCTTTGCAATGTCTCTTATCGAAAATGGCACCGCGTTAACGGAGTGTACCGTACCGCGCGCGTACCAACGATACCAATACGCGCTCAACCGTTCGCCGTACCGCATCCTCGCCTTCTCTCGAATACGCGATCCCTCTCTACCTTCGTCTCGTGCCGTTTTCCACCAGAATGCCACCCTCGCGATAATCCTCCCCCGTGCTTTTCATCGTTAACGCGAGTACTATCGTTTTCGTTATCTTTCCGGCCAATTACCGATCGTTCGACCTTCAGATCGAATTTCTTCTCGCGGCTCTCTCTCGAGATCGCTGCTGCGGTTCAACCGACTGCACACTTTTCGAAGCTTCGTCGAGAAATCGACGGATTCCTCTTCCTTCTCGCAAAACCGACGTAGACGTAGCTGCGTACGTATATCTTCCGAATTTTTTACCCGCTGTCTTCGATACGCGGCGCACACTCGATGCGAATGTTACTCCGTACGATGCGAAACAAATTTCTCGAGAACGCGTTCGCCGATACGCAACGGTACGAAGATTTCTCCGAGGAATTTGCGGATACGTCGGTATTCTTGCTCCCTCGGAGGACTCGTGCGATTCTTGCCGTTCATCGCGAGATCATGCAAGGAAAATTGGATACGAAACTTTCGACCAGACCGATTCCAGTCTCGTTTCCCTCCGTCTCTCTTCGAACCGTGCGACAAGATTTTGTTGGAACGCGTCTCCTCCAACCACCGGGTATTCTCGTTTCTTTCGAGGTACGCTTCTTCGGGACCAACGACAAAACGTATCGCTATTTACGTTAGATTCCTCCTAGCAGCCGGCAATTACCCGCAGCCGTGCTTTCGGTCCCGACAACGCGTACGTTGCCGGTTTCCTGCAGACAACGAAACAATCAATAAACAACACGTGTAGATAACAATCGTGGGATGGAAACCCTCTATTTTCCAGAATGGTCGTTGTAATTGCCGTACGTGTTTCGAAGAGCTTCCCCTTGTTCGTGCTTTCTATCGCGAAATCGCGTCGCGTGCACGCGTATACCTTCGCGTTTCCTCATCGACCGAAATCTCCCGCGTTATTCGAGAATGGTCCTCGCAAGCGTTCCAAAATTTTCTAACGCGTTCGGGGCATTCGAGGCGAGTCCCGTTATCTCGTTGCCTCGTCGGTGGCGAGTCCGTTTCTTCGTGGAAACGACGCGACGTCGAGGAAAGGAAATCTCGCGGAATCCGCAACCGACCAGCGTATACGGGCGAAACAGGTCGGCCATACGGCTAGCTCAGGGACGGTCGAAGAGTAGCACGGTCGCTGTACTCGGATAGCCGTGCAGTATGCAGGACTGAGATCGCATGCAAATACAAGGGAAAACGTCGAAACTTAGCGCCAGCTAATTACAATCTTGACTTCACCCTTGAGCTTCATAACGGCTAACGGCTCCGCCATGCTTGCCTTACCAACTTTTTGGCTTATTGTCCTTACGTACTGGCCACAGGGGATACCCGACCCACGCCTAACCTACCTTGCCAACCCCGTCTCGTGTTTCCGTCGATCCCCTACCAAACACTACCGACTTTTCCGCCGACGATGAGAGTACTTTCAAACCTGTGTACAGTTTTTAACTCGCGCATCACGAAATGCATACTCGATTTGTTTTCTTTTTTCTTTTTTCTTTTTCTTTTGTCTATTTCTTTTTTTTTTTTTTTTCTGTAACGCTACGACACGATGCGAGAGAACGCGTTACGCGTTCGCAGTGATCCACGATTGTTCAACGTCGTCTTGCTAAGATCGACGAACTAATCGAAATCGGTCCGCTTCTAACTTTCAAACAACCAAGCGACGACTCATTGTTCGAACGTATCTTCTTCTTCAGACTTTCGATGTTGCGTGGATTCGCCACGAGAGAAGTTTTCATAGAAGCGCTTGCGCGACTTCGAGTAGCTTCTGTCCAAGGGAAGACGAGGCAGCAAGATGACGGGACAGCCGGTCCACTTAAAATCGATACCGGGCTGCAGCCGTCTCCGTCGCGTGCAATTCCCATGCAAATGAATTGCACCGACACCAACGTTACGCGAACCTTGCCTGGGATTGATTTTTCAAAAGTTTCCGAGCGTTCTGCGACCAACCTTTGCCATGGACAAAGATGCCCGTTGATTTCGGCGAAACGTATTCCCGACATAAAACTGAACCAAGGATAGGAAAAAGGAAAGAATAGGAAAAAGATTGAGAAAGAGTGTGAGAGAGAGAGAGAGAGAGTTGATCGTCATTATCATTCCGAGTGATGATTACACGCGCAACCACGGTTGTGCTAATTATCCGGACCATGATGGATCGTTTCCGTACGGAAGGCATGCATCCAAACAATACTTAGTTATTTCCATTAAGGAGCTAGTGCAGAGATCGTAACATCGAGGCGCAACGATAATTAATCACTGGCGTGTTCGCGGACAAGGTTCGTTTAAGACACGAGCGCTTCAAGATTAGGACACTAGAAATAACACCTTGCCTGGAACTTTCTGACTTTTGATTCGTAACCACATATTTTATCTTTTCCAACGTCTTCGAAACGAAAAAAGAAAAAAAGAAGGAAGAAAAAGAATGAACGCGAATCGAAGTATAAGAGGCAGCTGTACGAATTCCTTGGCGTACGAAACAGAATGTCTGCGGCAACGTATTTATTAGTTTATTACCCGAACCGTCCGACTGGAGTTCGGTTCTACGCTAATGAAACGTAGTAGAAATATCTCGGTCGTTTAATTAGAAGCAATAAACGGGAGAAGTTCAATTGTCTGGTGTATTCGTAGGGTAAGACTCTGTACATACCCGAGTCGTATCGCCCATCTAGCGAACATCGCGGCAGCTTCTCTCGCAAGCTTCTTCGCTATCCGACTCGTAACCTCCGAGGTACCTCGTGCCGCTTTTCCTAAGACTCTAGTCGTTCCCCTATTCTCGTTCTGAACCACCCACTACCACCTCCGCCCACTGTTTCTATCTCTTTAGCTTCGTTCTATGGTACACGCGCCCCGGCTTTAGAGGGTCCACGCGCGAACCTTCTCTTGTATAATTCCAAGAGGATACTTCCAATATTTAATGCTCTGCTCCTCTTCGAGCGAGAAACTACAGAGCACCCAGACCCGGGAAACGGTATAGAACGCGTCTACGTGTCGGCGACGGGCGATAAGTACGTGCTACCGCGATTAAGATTTCACGACAACCGACCGAGATCCTGGCGAGTGTCGTTCATTCGATATGCACAAACAACTTTGTGACGGGACTTGGTTACAGTCTCCCTCGAAAGGAAGTTTGTCGACTCGACGCCTATTAAGGCTGGGAACCAACCGCAAAAATCGTATACTACTCGACTTAGAAATTAATAGTTGGGACCCCTATTTTTTTTTTTTTTTTTTTTTTTTTTTTTTCTTAATTAGTTCGTTGCTTTCCAATGTGAGAAATACAGAGAAAGAGAGAAAGAGAGAGAGAGAGAGAAAGAGAGAAAGATATCGAGAAGCGTTTTTAGTCGATACGTGTAAAGGATACGTTTCGAGCAAAGGTTTGAACGACGAGACGACTGGATGGAACGGTAACGTAAAGTTTTCGCATACTTAGGAAGAAGAAAAGGTACAAAGATTCGAAAGGCAGTGAATGCGAAGTGACGCTACCGAGTAATTCCACTCTTCTCAAAGGGAAAGAGAGACGAGACACGGATGGGAAGGGGGAGAGAAAGAGAGAGTATATGTGTGTGTGTGTGTGTCTGTGTGTGCCGTGTCTTGCGAGAGCGAGAGAAGCAGAGAGAGGTAGAGAAGTGCCCTAGATCACCGGACGTCTAGCAGCGAAGCTGTGAGTGCAGATAAGGACCGCCACGGCGACGGCCAAGATGGACGGCCGACCGGTCTCAGCACTAGCCGGGCTTTCTACTCGGCTACCACGTCGCTACCGAGCGAGGATCTCCTCTGGCTGCTGTCCCCTTACCCCCAGAAGCTTCCGGGGGATCCTTATTTATACGCCGTCGGCCCAGACTAACGCCCATTGTCCCATTTCACCCCCGAGGTAATCTGCCGGACGCAAATCTAAGGCCCTGATCCTGCGGGCTACCGCGAAAATCTATGACGCCTTTAATTTACACGCACCTCGACCTGCTACACCCCAGCATCGTCGTCGTCGTCGTCGTCGTCGCTACCAAACCTGTGTCATCGCCAACGACGCTGTTGGCGTTGGCGGCATCTTCTTTTCATCTTTTTCCCCTTGCTCTTTGGCTTCTTTCTCTTCTAGAAACATTGTTCGTTTAACTAAGAAAAGAATGAAAAAGCGCGTGGCACGAGTTCTCGTCGCGTGGTTGTTCGCGGTGTTCATCCGCGAGGGAAATTGTACTTGAACGGCTTCCACGAAATCGAAGGCAGGGTGGAGGCAATGGGTGTGGGCCAAATATTAACGTCGTGCGCGATAATTGCGAAGTAGATTGTAGGAAGGGCGGATTTCGCAGCCCGATCGGACAAACCCAGGGTCCTCGTGCCCGATAACATCTCGTCCTCTCCATAAATATGTCGCAGCGAGCTTAACCCCCTCGCCTATCTGCCGAGGACGAAGTAGGGGAAGCATTAATGTCAAACCGAGACGGGAATTATGGCTCCCCCGTCAGTTCTCGATGAATCGAACGTTTTCAGTAGGAAATCCAACCTGAAAACGAACTTTGCTCGCACGAACGGGCAACGAAACGTCGAGCGATATTGCTCTCTGCTTTTTAGTATCCTTACTTACCGTTCGACCATCTTTGACCGATTCGAAATCGTCGATGCGTAATTCGTAAGCGCGAGTTGCAGGTTAAACGAAACGCGATGCAACGGAAGACTCGAATACCGGGAATGAAACGCAAGGAAGCAGAGATACCGATGTGACACCGTTTAAGTATTTGTCGCAACTACAAACATCCTGTTCCATTGTCTTCTCGTAGGTGATACAAATAACGCAATCAGTATGCAGAAGGTTCATGCATATTTCAGAGAAGGGGCTGCCAGGGTGGCCGATGCTAAGAAGGGTTTATGACGGGGGTTGATCCGAGGATCCCCATCAAACCGCACCAGTCTCAATATCGAGCTAAGCGGCCAGGGAACGACGAACGGCCAGGGGAGACGTACCTACCTCTTAACTCCTGCAAACTCATTACAATAAATCAAGCTTTGTTCTTCGAGCGAGCAATGCTTGGTTAAATTCCGCGCTTCCTCGCCCAATCCTTTCCACCCTCTCCACTCTCCGTTCTCGATTCTCGGTGCTCCGTTCGTCCTCTTTCGTATACTCGTGTCGTCGATTTCGCGCGTTCTTCCACTGTCCGACCTTACTCGCCAAAATATACATACGCGGGACGGATAATCCGTGGACCAAGAACAGGACGCTCGTGACTTTGTGACAGGAAATTCGTAGCTCGGATTTGTAACTACGGATACAAGAGGATATCAAGCAGATGGTGCATTCTGCGGGACTCCACGTGCTACAGGCGTCGACGTTGACTAATGACGGCGTAACGGCGAGATAGAAGGGAAGAAGAGAGCAATAGAGAGACAGACAAGGGGGGTTGCGTGGGGTGCAGCGTGCGGTACGGGGGTGAGAGGAACGTAGAGAGAAAGAGAACGACGACGTTAGGGGTGGATGTGACGATAGCGGGAGCGAACAGGGGAGCGAAGGGGTCAGAGGGAATAAGAGAGGGAGGGGAATGCAGGAGGGCCAGACAGCGCGCCCTGGAACAGAAAATTCACCCAAGTTCACGCGACCTGTTGCACCCCCTAGCTCACCGTTTAACCTATAACCTGCCCGCCAAACATGGGTTTAACCTCGCCTTATCGCGTTATCGAACTGCTTGGACCGCCTTTGCCGTCTCAGCCTCGTCCATAGGTTCCGTCTTTTGCATTTTTCGTCACGCCTTACGCACGGTTCGAATCCCGCTTACCCGTTGCTCGCGAGAAATCGGAGGTTGCTTGGCAAGCTTGAAAACGAACAACCAAATAGGTTAGAAGAGTGATTCGGAGGTTGGACGCGTAGCCAATGTAGACGTTAATTAGCCAACCGTCGTCGAAATTCCAACCGCTCGTTATTCGTCGGTTCGGATCGATTCGCACAGCCTGAACGCTGACGAGCAACGAGTATCTACATACATCGAACGGAAAGCAAATTAAATTCAGCGACCGCGTGAACGCGATTACCAAACGTTTCGACAAAAATATCAATCGCACGTGTAATACCGCTTAACCGGTGTGCCTTTTAATTAATCGATATTTTACCGCGACCAAAAAATGCTTCCAACAATTCGGAACGAGTTGCGCAAGATTTTGTTCCAACGACACCACTTTTTTCTCTCGGTCAGTCGTTCCGTTAGACTCGCTCGATTCCCCTTTCGAGCTTATACTCGAATGTTCGATTACGCGGCAGTGGTAAAGTATCAATCCGCAACGACGTATCTAAGAACATTGGACACGCCTTCTACGTGCTCTTCCTTATTGCCCATTCTTCCCGCCGCGACATCGGTTCCGAATTCGCTCCACCAATTATCGCGACGCTGTTTTACAGGAACGAAACCGGAGTTGCGATAATTTTCATGATTTTGCAAATCTAGCTATTAGAATCTATCGAACAGATCGATCTGGACAAGAAACACGACGGGTCGTTTCGAAACGGAGAAAAAGGAAAAACCCATGGTTGGTGTTGTCGTCGAATCTGTACGGTTGGGGAATAAGAGAAGAACCCAGAGGCAAAACCTTTTAAAAGCAACTCGGCGTGTTCGCGTGCTCTCGTGCGAGTTGATGAATATTCATGCAGCTATATAATAACATTTTTGAGCCACTGTTTAGCTAATCCTCTGGACTCATTTATCGTCGGTGGCAAGGACAGCAATGATTCTTGAAAACGTTCCAACGGCGTTACTATTATTATTATGCGAATAAATACCCCTGGATTAAGCGAGACGGGGCAAGGCGTAGAGGTGCTTCCGAGCGGTGCATTTTACGGAAACAAACGTACTAGTCGACGCAGGTTTAGAATCTTTCGTTTCCGGCTTTCGATCGACACAAATAATGGTAAAAGTTGCGGTAAATTTGCTCTTCGACTAGATCGTCCGAGAAACCGTGTGTCTGCGATCGGATGGGCAAATTGTGACCACGCGCAATGGCGTGCTCGTCCGTTCTTATTCCCATGTCCTTTTCTTCCATTTCCATTCCCAATTAAATTCTCGCTATTTCTTGGCAAACGATGACCGTGTTTCTTTCTTTGCGC
This sequence comes from Ctenoplectra terminalis, assembly GCA_019453375.1. Taxonomy (NCBI): domain Eukaryota; kingdom Metazoa; phylum Arthropoda; class Insecta; order Hymenoptera; family Apidae; genus Ctenoplectra; species Ctenoplectra terminalis. The sequence continues at coordinate 708,445 of SMSQ01020751.1, forward strand.
CAACATCGCAAACCATCGAGTTAATCCACATTCCGGTTTCGTTAATGGGAAGACGCATCGGAAAGTCGTCGGTAAACTCCCGCTCCGTTTCCGTCTTCCCGACGGAACCAACCCTTTCCCCGTTCAGTTTTTGGCCCGCGTACCGAACAGCCTAGCAGCCTATGTAGATTACGAAGCATAGGTCACGTCTCTTCGTTTAATGTTACCACAGTCGAGTCTCGGAGAGATTATAATAATCTCGGTTTACGTAGCGTCTCTCGAGCTGGTTAATTTGAGAAGGAAACTTGCGCCGTCCGTGGGATTCGCGAACCTCGAGTCTCTTGTTCCTTCCCTACCTTCTTCTACCCTACCGAACACCCCATCTCCCTTTTCCTACTCGTTCCACGACCGTGTCTTCCCGAATACCCGTTTCCTCGACCGTCTTTCCAAGTCCGCGTTACCACGGCGGATTTGACGAAAAACGGTGAACAGCGCGGACCTTGGAAGGCCTCAAAGAGAAGAGAAGGGAAGAGAAGAGAAGAGAAGAGAAGAGAAGAGCTCTGGCATCTTTCAGTCCATTGACCAGACAGGATGATGTAGATTCGTTCCGTGTGCTCGGCACACGTCCCAATGGAGAAGACCGTCGCCGTTTCACGGGAACGTTCGTTTCGCGAGACGACAGACGATGATTTGTGGTTGGTCTCGGCCGCGAGCGGTTTCCCGATTTTTATGTAAGAAGGCCGTGTCCCGTGCTGTGCCCGGAGGATTCTATACTCTCAGACGATCGTAAATTACGAGGGAAACGTTGCGAGGTCCTGCTCGTGAGATTCACCTGCGCCCTTTCGAATCGTTTAGCTATCGCTTTTCTCGGTTTCTTTGATTTTTTTTTTCGCATATTTTGACGAATCGCGACACGATGAAACGAAACGTTTGAAAAAAAGGTTACCAGGAGAATGCGTCGAGGGTAAAACGGAAGCCGATTTGGGCAGGTCGAACCACCGTCTCTTCTCGAACGGTTTCTACCGAGAAAGCTCGATACGTCGCGCAACACGTTGCAGCCGTCTGCTACGCGACGGAAAGTTCGAGCCGAGTTTAAGCTGCCGTCGCGGGACGACGTAACCAAGAACGGGGCAAGTCACGCGACCAAGTGATATGTGTCAGGTCCACAATACCCGGGCGCGACTCTGCTAAGTAAATGTTATTTCCGTCGGTGTATAATTGTGACTAGGTCGAGAAACGAGAAACGAGTAAACGTCCTGACGTGAACATTAAGAACGGCTAGAGGCAGAACCAGTTAGCAAGGTGCCCGACGAAAGCTCTCTTAGCTGGTTACAACGAATCCTCAACCTTCCATACGCGCGCAAATATTCTTCTCTTTCTTCCTCTCGGGAGTCTCTCTTTGCTTCTCTTCGAAGAATTTAAATCGGACAGAGGAGTAGTTGGATTGAATTATCGCGCACCGAAAATCGTTCGTCCAACGACCGCGTAATCGTAAATTTCAACGTTGCTCCTGGTTTTGGTTCGACGCGTGTTTTGCACGGAGGCGTTAATTGTTTTCCATTTGTGTAGCTAATTTTAAAGCTCTGGCTGGGGGTGGAGTTGCCGGTAGAATCGGGGGTGAGTATGGCGTGGCGGGGGAAGGATCGGAAACGGAAAGGAAGCGCGGGTCTGTTTAGAGCGACGCAGCGTAGTAGGTAATCATCCGTAGATGAAAGAGCTGTCGGAGTCCGTCGAGGCGAACGAAAGGGAGCAGAGAAGAGAACGGCACGAAACAGAGCCACTATTCCGCTTTGGTTTGTAGCATACTCTTCCCCGCCAGCATCCCACCGCTCTGCTACCATCCATTCTCGTTTTACCCTCGAACAGAGGACCCCGCGGGCTGTCGTTCCCCCTCGTTCCCAACCTGTACACCCCCGTCCCAACCTTCTTACCGTCCCTTTAAATTAACCGATCAATCGGGCTACGTTAACGTTTCCTTCGACATCAAACACGCATTGCTTTGCGATAATTAATCGTCAAACTTGGTATCCGTGCACTCCGGCATGCTCGTTAGTTATTGGCAGTCTAATAGAATTTTTTGCCGCAGAGGAATCGGTCATCGAGAGAGAAACGAGGGAACCGCTCGACACAAGAAACAGCTAATTCTTTTTTTCTCTTTTTTCCTTTCTTTTTTTCTTTTTGTTTTCCCGTCATAGCATCAAAGAGAACTGTACGCGCGATCGTTACATCGAATCGTATCGCACACGTACGCCATCGAACGATACGCGTTTCGATGTACGCGACCGTCGGAGTAAGAAGAGGACCGCGATCGCGAAATAAAGACAAGAGGAACGAACGATCGCGATAACACGCCTTCCGGCTGGGACAACGTAATCGTTCGCCAACCGGCAACAATCTCTCGACGATAAAATTCAGTTTGCGTCCACACTTTATTCGTTACACCCTCTCGTAGTCGCAGCTTCGAATCGATAGATCGACCGTTGGCGTTAAAGCACCGTTTACATTAGACAACTTTAGGTCGATCGATCTCGAGCGGTTCAAAGTCGCTCGTCCAAATAGAATTTCAACGAAGCAACTTCTGATCGTTCGACTAGAAGTCATCCGTTTGTCTACTTTTGGTCGAACAATCGGTGACCGAAAACGTGGGTCTATTATTGCCACGTTTTGCGATGTTGCTTAAAGATTCCTTGCGATCCATATCTTATAACGTTACTCGATATTGAAATAAGGAATACGGAGCATCGCGCATAAATGATGAGAGGAG
>SMSQ01020752.1:0-18009 GCA_019453375.1 Ctenoplectra terminalis
AGGTTGAATTTTTGAGAAAGAGTGTGGAGAAGAAGGAGCGTGGAAAAGAAGGGAGTGTGGAAAAGAAGAGAGTGTTGAACAGAGCATCAAGCGAGGGTGTTATTGTGTAGTTAGAGAATTGGTGTGAGACTGATTATATATTTATGCGTGTCATAGTCCCTCGCCTAAACCTTGTTCATAATAATTAAACTTTTACAAATTGTATATTTAAATAAAAACACTATAATTATTATTCACCGTTTTCATAAAGTAATATTAGAATGAAATTAAAATATTTAATTAATTTAACCCTCTATAGCACGAATTTTGTTTCTGTATCGGAGAAAACATTACGATTGATTACAGTTTCTCACTTTGATTTGAAAATTTTTGAAATAAACAATTGCTATAGATGGATCGTGATATCGCTATAGTGATACAGTAATAAAATTTAATTTTACAGTGATAACTAAATAAAATAAATTTTTTTATATATACACACATTAATTTGTAACTCTTAGGTTACACGACGTCGTGGAGGGTTAATAAGAATCTATAATAGATATTTGATCGTTATAAAAATACTTAATACTCTTTAATGTTAATTGATCCATCGATGTAGAGTTCTATGACGTTTTTTGCCTTATAGTTCACCAGTGGAATTTATTTTCTATCGGGAGAGGTCTATTTATGGAAATTAGATAGATAACGTATTGAATAAAGACAGAAGAAGGAAAGAGTCGAGCAGTGATTCTGAAAGAGCGATAAAATTGATTAATTATCCTTCTTTACTCGGACAGCTCTTTGCCTTTCATAATATTCACTTAGGCTTTTAAAATAGATTCGAATGAATTATTTTTCTTTCATTACTTTATAATGTTTCTAGGAAATTATTTAACTAGTGTATCTTCTTTTTTTCAATTTCTACTTTCAAAGCGGTTGTACAGCGATGGAAAATATAATTATACACATACATTTGATATCAGAGGATTCCATTAAAATGCAAATATGATTTTGTGTACTTAATATTAAGAGGATTTAAAATTTTTAATTCGCTTTTAAATTGTTAGATTAATTCTTTTTGATTCAGTTTTTTTTTTTTAAATGCAACATACATATAAAATGATTCGTTTAATCACTTTTCGCGTTAACAAGTTGTATACAGGAATTTGTATCTTCGAAAATACCGATTCGATGAATTCTATTCTTCTTTCTCTTCTTTTTTTTGTTTTATTTCAATAAAAGTTAAAAAAAAAAATAGTCAGTGTAAAAAATATCTGGCAATTATCGAAGTAATATTTTAATTGGACTTTTAGAAACATAGAATATCAATCAAACTGATGCCTGGAATGGTTTTTTTTTTTAACAAAATAACGAATATTGCTTGGAATAAACGGGACTGATCCCTGTATGAAATTCGATATTAATTGATTTTATTTAAATAATCTTCTGTTTGTAACGCGTTCGGTGACTACAGTGGCGAGTCATTGCGGCTTTTATTTTTATTATTTCGATTTTCTGCAATGAGTTGCAATTACATTTTTAATTCACAAAATATACGTATCGCAAAGAGAAATGTGCTTCTTTCTCTGTAAGTGTTTATAGGAGCTTAATAAAATTAAACGCTTGCTCGATATACATTTTTTCACAATTAAATAATGGCGCGAGAGGTTAACCCTCTATGGGACCGTGTGACTTTTCGATGAAGACACTTCGATGCGTGAATCATGGTACAAAGTTGGTTTGGGGCTTTGGAAAATATAATATTGCACGCGAAACGCAGAGAGAACGAAACTTCTCAAGCACCGATCCCTTCTTTTTTAATGTTTGATAAATTATTTTTAATACGAACTGCATAAATTTTTCTTTTTCTATTTATTTATTTCAAGTCAAGTTTGTAGGACAACCGTCGCAAAATATTTTCGATTCTTCTTCCGATAACTTGTCTGTAATTTATTTCGCTATATTCAAATGTCTCGTTTCCAACAGTAAGATTTTGGTCTCTAAATTGTAAATTACATGGTTTGGTTCACTTTTTATAGATTCTAAAAACAGAACAAATTTAAAATAATAATTTCAAACGCAATGTTGTATTAACCCTGTGTGGGACCGTGTAACTTAAAAGTTAGAAACTGATGTATCTATATTTTAAAAAATGAATTTTCTTTGCGCTATTAAATTTGATTACTGTATTACTGTAGCGACACCACGATACTTCTACAGTAATTATTAGTTTAAACATTTTCAAATCAAAATGAATAAGTGCTGCCATTACACGTAACAAAAATTGTTCCTAATAATTAACATTACACGTCCGATTGAAAAAGCCAGCGAAATTCACAGATTCTAAAACGTATGCATAAACAAACTAAAACAATATAATTCTAATAACGTTCGGAATAAATATTGTATATTAATTCCAATAATATTATACTAATATTAACAATATGTAATAATTATACTAATATTAACAATATGCAATAATTATACTAATAATATAACAAATATCGTATTAACCCTCTATGGGACCGTGTGACTTAAAAGTTACAAACTGATGTATTTATATGTTAAAAAATTAATTTTATTTAGTTATTACTGCGCTATTAAATTTGATTACTATATTACTGTAGCGACCCCACGATCCATCTACAGTAATTATTAGTTTAAACATTTTCAAATCAAAGTGAAAAACTGTAATGTATCGTAATTTTTTCTCCAATAAGCAGAAAAAATTCGGGCTATAGAGGGTTAAACATCCGTTTTAACTAATTCTTGCTCGCATTTTGCGACGCCATCGGTTGCGTGTATCCTCGATGCCCAGCAGGCCACCGGGTCAGTAACTGTGAATCAATCCCAAGGTGACTGGCAGCCATTAACTAGCATCGCTTCGTCCATTTTATCTTTAAACACATCGCACATTGTTTCGTCGTATCGCAACAACAAGCCAGACACGCTCGATTGATACAAAGTGTTGGGAAAAAAAAAAGGACGTTGACTCTTCGTTACTGAATCAACGTTTAATCGATAAAATCTGTTGTGCGAAAAATGTACGAAAAATGTTGTCCAATCTTTTTAAAGCGAACTCGAATTCTATAATTTTTTTTCATAGAGCATTGTGGCTTCGCTGCGAAAGTGATTTTGTCGCGACAGATTTTTTATTTTGAGTTTTGGGAGAGTCATAACATCATTTTCGGTTTCTCTCGAGTAGAATTATAGTTTTTAAGTATACCCACGTTTATAATTTTTCTTGGAGTGAAGTTTAGAAAGACACTTAGGAATTTAGAAAGGAACTTAGGAATTTAGAAAGGAACTTAGGAATTTAGAAAGAAACTTAGGAATTTGGAATGAAACTTAGGAATTTAAAATAAACTTAGAAATTCAGAAAGAAACTTAGAAATCTAGAAAGAAACTTAGAAATCTAGAAAGAAACTTAGAAATTTATAAAGAAACTTAGACGTATTCAAAATTAATTTTTGCAATACCCAAGCTGAGAAACTAAGGATTAATATTTTTGAAACTTGACGAAACAAAGTGTCATCATCCGGTTATTTGATATTCTTCGCTGAAATTAATTTTATGCTAAACGAAGTTACAAATGTAATTTCAAAGATACTTTTATTTATTTCTTTTCTATTTTTATTTTTATTTTTTTCTACAAAAAAAAGATTATTGATATTTCTACACAATTTGTCAGTTTTTCGAACGCTTTTGAACGCTCGCAACAAAATATTAAGCTAGCCTTTGAATTTCAATTCGGCGTTACTCTAGCTCCGTCGCTGGAAATTAATTTCGAATATTTTTATAAGCGGTCCGGAATATGAAATAACATGCATATTGTAAAATAGGATGAAAATTGCGGTGTACACGTGAATACACGCATGCAAACTTCTGCATAACTGTTTAAATGCAGATGAAGCAGAGTGGACGTTCGAATAGAGTGATTTAAATCAACTAACCCCCGCTAGCTCTGGCTGACCTTATATGTAGATAATACCTGTACGGGTGGCAGTGCTCATAAATCTCGTAAGGAAATTTCAGTAGAAAGAAAAATAGTTCTCGGCTACAGTGATTAATTGATTTACGACCCACGAGATGCGCTTCATTGTATATTAGTCTCGCAATATAAGCACGTATGATCTTACACATGCAGAGAACTTCCGTTTTCACTGCGTGCATCGCCGGAAATGCATTAAATTGGAAAGATTGAACAATAGAAATTGGAGGAAGTATGTCGGACTATATATAGTACTTAGATTGTCATGAAAAATCTTCTTAAACGATGGGAATAAAAATGAAATACAACCTTACGTTTTTCATCCAACATGAAGTAAAATAATCTAACATTAACGATGAGAAATAGTTATTATTATTAACGTATTTCTTACGTGGCTTTAGTGTAACATCATTGGATGAGTAGTGCATTAAAAAAGGAAAAAAAGAATTGGGAATAAAATAGGAAAACGTATTGCTGTGAGAGATAAAAAAAATTAGTAGATAAATGGAAGACCTTTAAGACTAGAACTACCGGTGATTAAAGTAGACTTATTCGTACCCAAGAAATTAAAATGATAGGTATTTGAAAAAATATCTATAATAGGGGTAACAATTCTTTGTACATATTTTTTATAAAAAGTCATAGAAAGTTGTAAAATTATAAAATTTCTAGAGGAAATTATGAACCATTCATTTTGACTGGTTCGGTAGTTCTAGTGTTAAAAAAGAAGTGGAGGAAAATGTATCGATGGTTAATCTTTGTAAATAATTTACTTTGTCCCATCTTTTTCGAGAAAATAAAAACGCGCATCATTTATGAGATGACACGATTCATAAGAGTGTAATTTATATAATTTGCAAATTTACGTGTCTGTATAGCGTTAAAGGTTTGGTGCAGTCCAACGACCACGGTTTGAACCTAATCTAATTCTTATCATACTTTTTAAATAGGTAGCATTTTTTTGTTTAAGTATTTTATTAAACTTTATTTATTCGTTACATTTGTATAACATCTACTTATTAACCCCTTGCCTTATTATTTTTTCTGTAGCTATGCATATTGCCAATAGGTATCTATCGCTTTGACACAGTGTCAAATGCAAATCACTGAAATATTATACAATTTATATCTACTAATTTAAGTGTTTTATTAAACTTTATTTATTCATAAGTAAACATTGGGGATTCAAAAATTGAAGAGAAATTGTACATTTTTATAGCATCTACTTATTAATCCCTTGCCTTATTATTTTTTCTGTAGCTATGCATATTGGCAATAGCTATTTATCGCTTTGACACAGTGTCAAATGCAAAACACTGAAACATTATACAATTTATATCTGCTGATCCTCGATGCGATAGATTAAAATTACAGTTAAAGATAAAATGAAAGTTTATCGCAAATATAGTGTGCCCTTATTGTGTTTGGACTCGTGGTTGTAAGACAAGGGGTTAAGTTGGGGCTATTCGCAAAAATATAATTTTCTTTTCCCCTTTTCAATTCTCTACAATTCTTTCAATCGCGCGACGCATCCTACTCATTCAACACAATAAATCACGAAGCTGAAAGTTTAGTAAATTCAGCAATGAAACAACCTACATAATTTCGTTTAGGTACTAAGTTGTCACATATGAAACTTTAAACACGCATATATCTTGTTTATTAAATTAACTTTATTAATCAAAGTAATTACCATTACGTTCTACGCATTTTTTCTTCAGCCTTAACCCCTTGACGTACGATTTAGTTTAAATTATTTTTCATCTGGATCCGATTTAATATTACTATAAGAAGCGTTTGAAAATAAAACAAGTTTTCTCATTGTAAAAAAAAAAAAAAAATAAATTTATACAATTTAACCGTAACAAAAAATAATTCGATTGTCACGACGAATGGAACTCGTCATCGTTCGTTTCACCCTGAAGTTACCATGACGAGTTACGCTCGTTGTTTCAGGTCAAGGGGTTAAAATGATACCTCTTTTCATAAGCTTCGATACGATACCTCAGACATCCGCAGACGTGGAAACGTTCACAAGCAAACACGTCGGAGAGAATACCAATTTTAAAATCGGACATTTAATATGTAACAATCTAATAGGTCCTCCGATGAACACTAGTAACCCAGAGAATAAAATTCCTGTAGGACAACAATTTTTTTTTTTTTCAAGCTACAGCGGAATGAATTCAATAAGCTGGATCAGAGGGGAAGACATTGCGACTATATTTTTTTTCGAGTAGATACAATATTGGCAATGAAGAAAAATGTAGATTTTTATGTTACGATCAACTGGTATGTGTTGTAGCCAATATCCGGGCTCAGCAATACCCGAACAATAGAAGCCAAATGAGAGTTGTACGTTGCGGGAACTATGGTGCACCGGCTCTCACCCTCTGCTCCACCCTTCGTATCCAACCCTCCCTCAACAGCTCTTTCTCCATCTCTTCACCTAAATGTCAACAAATAAATTTGTGACGCTCCGTTGGCTAGATTTTAATGTGCGTTATAGTGGCTTTCGAGTTAACACGCACGCCTACCTATTCTCGTGATTCTCAGTTATAATTAAAGACTCTTCGATGCGTGAATCATGGTACAAAGTTGGTTTGGGGCTTTGGAAAATATAATATTGCACGCGAAACGCAGAGAGAACGAAACTTCTCAAGCACCGATCCCTTCCTTTTTAATGTTTGAAAAATTATTTTTAATACGATCCGCATAAATTTTGCTTCTTCTATTTAGTTATTTCAAGTCCCTTATTATTTCAAGTTATTTATAATTTTTTGGAGAAGATTAGTATTTTTTTTTTTAGAAATTTTGGGGATTGCTGAATCTTCCTTTTATTATTTGTCTATTTTTTTTATATGTTTGTTCATGTAGCAATTTTTTTTTAGGTAGTGTGTATTGTCTAATTTTAATGGTGCAAGGATTAAAAATTGAAATTTCAGGTACTGATTTGGAAGGTTGAAGGTTAAGCTTGAATATCAGAGGTTGTAACTTGAGGCCGGCTTTAATGATATTTAATTAGATCTTTTATTTTGTAAATTAAACTGCTCTTGTGGAAGGTGCCTATCAACTTTCTTCTTACCACAGATTGATACACAAGAAAGTTTTAAAATTGAAGTAAAAGAAAAAATGTGTTCGGGAAACTAAATCGTTCTTGTTTAAAGTATCGATCACTTTTGTTCGTCGGAAATTGATATAGCAGTAACTTTGATCATAACATCTTCGACAAACGTTTAGCTTTTTTCCGATGATTCTTCTTTATTTTAATATCTGTATCATATAGAAGATAGCATCGAAGATATAAAATAAAGGAAAATCATTTTAATATCTGTATCATATAGATAATATCGAAGATATAAAATAAAGGAAAATCATAATTTTAATATCTGTATTATATAGATAGTATCGAAGATATAAAATAAAATAAATCATCATTTTAATATCTGTATTATATAAATAGCATCGAAGATATAAAATAAAGAGAAATCATTTTAATATCTGTTTCATATAGATAATATCGAAGATATAAAATAAAGGAAAATCATAATTTTAATATCTGTATCATATAGATAGTATCGAAAATATAAAATAAAGGAAAATCATTTTAACCCTTTGCACTCCGTACGATTCTTTATCACTGAAGAAAAGAAGTTTTATTTTGAACAGGAAAAATTACTACTGCTTATGAAAGTAGTTGTTTTTATTTATTTTACAAATATCCTTTTTCCTCTCGTAAAGGAAACATAAATTTTTAATTTTCTAAATCATCATGGTGTGATATCTTTGGAGATTGAGCGTAGTCATGTTGATGTCTCCATAGCGGAGCCAAAGGAGTGCTAAGGGTTAATATCTGTATCATATAGATAGTATCGAAAATATAAAATAAAGAAAAATCATTTTAATATCTGTAAGATATAGATAGTATCGAAAATATAAAATAAAGAGAAATCATTTTAATATCTGTTTCATATAGATAATATCGAAAATATAAAATAAAGGAAAATCATAATTTTAATATCTGTATTATATAGATAGTATCGAAGATATAAAATAAAATAAATCATAATTTTAATATCTGTATTATATAGATAGTATCGAAGATATAAAATAAAATAAATCATCATTTTAATATCTGTATTATATAAATAGTATCGAAAATATAAAATAAAGAAAAATCATTTTAATATCTGTAAGATATAGATAGTATCGAAAATATAAAATAAAGAAAAATCATTTTAATATCTGTTTCATATAGATAATATCGAAAATATAAAATAAAGGAAAATCATAATTTTAATATCTGTATTATATAGATAGTATCGAAGATATAAAATAAAATAAATCATCATTTTAATATCTGTATTATATAGATAGTATCGAAGATATAAAATAAAGAAAAATCATTTTAATATCTGTAAGATATAGATAGTATCGAAAATATAAAATAAAGAGAAATCATTTTAATATCTGTTTCATATAGATAATATCGAAAATATAAAATAAAGGAAAATCATAATTTTAATATCTGTATTATATAGATAGTATCGAAGATATAAAATAAAATAAATCATAATTTTAATATCTGTATTATATAGATAGTATCGAAGATATAAAATAAAATAAATCATCATTTTAATATCTGTATTATATAAATAGTATCGAAAATATAAAATAAAGAAAAATCATTTTAATATCTGTAAGATATAGATAGTATCGAAAATATAAAATAAAGAAAAATCATTTTAATATCTGTTTCATATAGATAATATCGAAAATATAAAATAAAGGAAAATCATAATTTTAATATCTGTATTATATAGATAGTATCGAAGATATAAAATAAAATAAATCATCATTTTAATATCTGTATTATATAGATAGTATCGAAGATATAAAATAAAGAAAAATCATTTTAATATCTGTAAGATATAGATAGTATCGAAAATATAAAATAAAGAGAAATCATTTTAATATCTGTTTCATATAGATAATATCGAAAATATAAAATAAAGGAAAATCATAATTTTAATATCTGTATTATATAGATAGTATCGAAGATATAAAATAAAATAAATCATAATTTTAATATCTGTATTATATAGATAGTATCGAAGATATAAAATAAAATAAATCATCATTTTAATATCTGTATTATATAAATAGTATCGAAAATATAAAATAAAGAAAAATCATTTTAATATCTGTAAGATATAGATAGTATCGAAAATATAAAATAAAGAAAAATCATTTTAATATCTGTTTCATATAGATAATATCGAAAATATAAAATAAAGGAAAATCATAATTTTAATATCTGTATTATATAGATAGTATCGAAGATATAAAATAAAATAAATCATCATTTTAATATCTGTATTATATAGATAGTATCGAAGATATAAAATAAAGAAAAATCATTTTAATATCTGTAAGATATAGATAGTATCGAAAATATAAAATAAAGAGAAATCATTTTAATATCTGTTTCATATAGATAATATCGAAAATATAAAATAAAGGAAAATCATAATTTTAATATCTGTATTATATAGATAGTATCGAAGATATAAAATAAAATAAATCATAATTTTAATATCTGTATTATATAGATAGTATCGAAGATATAAAATAAAATAAATCATCATTTTAATATCTGTATTATATAAATAGTATCGAAAATATAAAATAAAGAAAAATCATTTTAATATCTGTAAGATATAGATAGTATCGAAAATATAAAATAAAGAAAAATCATTTTAATATCTGTTTCATATAGATAATATCGAAAATATAAAATAAAGGAAAATCATAATTTTAATATCTGTATTATATAGATAGTATCGAAGATATAAAATAAAATAAATCATCATTTTAATATCTGTATTATATAGATAGTATCGAAGATATAAAATAAAGAAAAATCATTTTAATATCTGTAAGATATAGATAGTATCGAAAATATAAAATAAAGAGAAATCATTTTAATATCTGTTTCATATAGATAATATCGAAAATATAAAATAAAGGAAAATCATAATTTTAATATCTGTATTATATAGATAGTATCGAAGATATAAAATAAAATAAATCATAATTTTAATATCTGTATTATATAGATAGTATCGAAGATATAAAATAAAATAAATCATCATTTTAATATCTGTATTATATAAATAGTATCGAAAATATAAAATAAAGAAAAATCATTTTAATATCTGTAAGATATAGATAGTATCGAAAATATAAAATAAAGAAAAATCATTTTAATATCTGTTTCATATAGATAATATCGAAAATATAAAATAAAGGAAAATCATAATTTTAATATCTGTATTATATAGATAGTATCGAAGATATAAAATAAAATAAATCATCATTTTAATATCTGTATTATATAGATAGTATCGAAGATATAAAATAAAGAAAAATCATTTTAATATCTGTAAGATATAGATAGTATCGAAAATATAAAATAAAGAGAAATCATTTTAATATCTGTTTCATATAGATAATATCGAAAATATAAAATAAAGGAAAATCATAATTTTAATATCTGTATTATATAGATAGTATCGAAGATATAAAATAAAATAAATCATAATTTTAATATCTGTATTATATAGATAGTATCGAAGATATAAAATAAAATAAATCATCATTTTAATATCTGTATTATATAAATAGTATCGAAAATATAAAATAAAGAAAAATCATTTTAATATCTGTAAGATATAGATAGTATCGAAAATATAAAATAAAGAAAAATCATTTTAATATCTGTTTCATATAGATAATATCGAAAATATAAAATAAAGGAAAATCATAATTTTAATATCTGTATTATATAGATAGTATCGAAGATATAAAATAAAATAAATCATCATTTTAATATCTGTATTATATAGATAGTATCGAAGATATAAAATAAAGAAAAATCATTTTAATATCTGTAAGATATAGATAGTATCGAAAATATAAAATAAAGAGAAATCATTTTAATATCTGTTTCATATAGATAATATCGAAAATATAAAATAAAGGAAAATCATAATTTTAATATCTGTATTATATAGATAGTATCGAAGATATAAAATAAAATAAATCATAATTTTAATATCTGTATTATATAGATAGTATCGAAGATATAAAATAAAATAAATCATCATTTTAATATCTGTATTATATAAATAGTATCGAAAATATAAAATAAAGAAAAATCATTTTAATATCTGTAAGATATAGATAGTATCGAAAATATAAAATAAAGAAAAATCATTTTAAAATGTGTATTATATAGATAATATCGAAAATATAAAATAAAGGAAAGATCATCATTTTAATACCTGTATTATATAGATAATTTCGAAAATATAAAATAAAGAAAAATCATAGAAAAAAAGATTATCATAGGAAACGTTTGTTGAAGATGCAATTATAATTATTGCTGAATCAATTTCCGACGAACAAAACTGATCGATACTTCAAACAAGAACGATTTAGTTTGCTAAACATATTTTCTCCTTTACTTTAATTTTAAAAAGAAAAGTTTCTCGTGTATCAATTTGTGGCAAGAAGAAAGTTGATCGGTATTTTCCACAAGAGCAGTTTAATTTACAAAATAAAAGATCTAATTAAATATCATTAAAGCCGGTCTCAACTTACAACCTCTGATATTCAAGCTTAACCTTTAATCTTTTAAATCGGTACCTAAAATTTCAATTTTTAATACTTACACCGCCATTAAAATTAGACAACAAACAAACTACTTAAATTGCTCCTTTATTTTAATGTCTGTATTATCATGTAGACAGTATCGAAAATATAAAATAAGCGCATACAAATTCTACCAGACCCACCGTAACAGCTCTTATGCGCACCGAATTAACAATTTTTGCAAAATATTGTTCAGCTGGATTATTACAAATACGATCAATTTTCAGCGTGCATTTTCAATTTGTATAACTTAATAAATGGAATTTATTTGATATCCGATATTATCTCACTTTTCACCTCATTCATAAATTTACGCATTTATTTGTCATTAATTTATATCAAAAGTTTCTCGCGATATAAAACAAACGATAATATGTAAATTCAGGTTTTGTGAGCATCTGTTTACGAGTTTAACAAAATTTAATGAATATTTTCCAAAAAAAAATTAAACACGAACCATTTTATCGTCCGTATTGTTCTCTCGATAAAATTAATATCGGGACACGTATTCGATTGCTTAATACAACAAGATCGAGCAATAATTTGTATAATAGTAATCATGTAGTTATTATATAATCTGTCAAGTTTACCAGTTGAAAACTACCATAACTTCCGCATCAGTTGGAGAAACTCGCTTTTGCAAACTTATCACGTTCCGAACTCTGGCGATGCGTGACTTAAGTACAAGCTGGAATATTCGTGCCAGAAGAGAGACTTCAGAGTTTACAAGAGCGAGACTGGAAAAAAAATAAACATTTTCACAGCTCTCGTAAAACTGTTTTTGAATTATATTTAGTTGTTACGAAAAGGTACGTGTGTGGAGAATGTTAGTTATGCAAATACATAATTTACTTGTAAACATAATCTCGTTTAATGAATCGTAAATTAGAATTACGAGTAACAACAAAAAGATCGGTAAAAGGTACAGAGAAACCTGTAAAATTTTCTTTAGCGCGTTGAGCAGTGCAGAGTCACGCATATTTTAAATTACTGAAACCTTGTTTTTTAAATAATTAGCTAAGCTTGCAGAAATAACAGTAAACTAATTTTGCTTGGCTGTTAAAAATTGAAAAATTAATTTTCGACGCGTGGCGCAAAATATAGAAGTATTGTAATAATTTTCAAACCTTCTGAGATATATGTCACACGGATGAAAATAAATACAGTGAATGAAAAATTTATTCTGTTAGAAATAATTGGTTGATTGTTATAAATATATTTGGTGCAAGATTTAGAATCCTTTATTTTATTTAATAAAATTCAAATACTAAAGCGTTTGCTGCATTTTAATATCGTATTATTATAATGCAACTTAAAGAATCCTTTTAATTTTTAATTATCACAGTACCTATCATTTTCGTATCGAAGGTATCCTTTTGCACTATCTTATAAAAAATATTTCATTTTCTTGACAAAAGATTTTAACATCCGCTCAGATTATCTTCTAGCAATGTTTACTACAAGCTTAGAATTTTGTCAAAAAATTACTAAAATTAAAAATAAAAACGATAAAGTAGACTATTGTGAATATAAGATAACGTCGATAATTATAGTTATTAGTATAATATTATAACGCAGATAATTATAGTTATTGATACAATATTATAAAACCGATAATTATAGTTATTGATATAATATTGTAACGTCAATAATTATAGTTATTAATATAATATTATAACGTCGATAATTATAGTTATTGATATAATATTATAACCTTGATAATTATAGTTATTAATATAATATTATAACCTTGATAATTATAGTTATTAATATAATATTAATATAATATTATAATCCTTCTTAAAATATAAGGGTTAATCATATTTATTTTATTTTTGTAATTTTGTAACATGTCGGTTTCATCGTTGAACGTACATAAGTTTTCAGAAAACTGTTTTGTATAGTAATAATTATTGTGGAATTGTAAACAAATGAGTTATACTCCTAGACGTGCATACACACAGAACGATAAACCACACAGGCTACAAATACGGGTTATAAACGCCGATTAGTGGGCAAATTTTCGGCATTGTTTCATTGGAATTCGGTATTATCATTCTATAACATTGTTCCATTGTACGCGTTGCTTTTGAATTCGTCTGGAAATCTGTTCATGATTTCATGATTTCATTATCATTGAATCCTGTAGATATCGGGATTAATAATATTTATACATAATTACAACCTATTTTCTACATGCACAATGCGTCGGCGACAAAATATCTTGCTACTTGGATAACGTAATGTATTGTCTCTTTCTTTCTTTTGTCAACTCGTTTTGTTTGTCTCTCTTTTTAGGACTTATTGTTAGTAAAAAAAGATAGATAAAACCTTCGAAGATATTTTCTATTTTTTTTATAACAGTTTGCGGATAAAAAAGAGAAAAATAATATGTTGGGTAAATAGAAACAGTGTGCGATTGAATCGATTTATTTTCAAAAATCTAGATTTATTTATTCAATTTTTATTTATTCAATTTTGAAATTATTTTTTTTCTTTTTTTTTATTTATTTTTTATAGTCGCATCAACCGCTCATGAGTTATTGAAATTATTGTTAATGATAACTATTGGTTTTTCATAATTTACTATCCTTTTTAATTAACGCCTATAATTCGTAACATTTTTCAAAATTTAATTTTCAAAACCCTAATAAATAGCCAGGTATAAAATTGTCATTCACTTACTTTATTACTAGACTGAGGATTCTTACACAAATTCAAATATTTGAGAATATGGTAAAAAAGGTAGGACTTCGGTAGAAAATTATTCAACCCACTTTCGTTACTGTAAAAAGCACTATAATTTAGATATCTCGCGTATTCTGCACACTTTTAAATAAAAAATTCTTTATAATTTATTACAATTTATCACTACTCAAACCTAAATTACAATCGATCACAGAGTATCATTTATCTTTCGGTTTAGTTGTACTCCTTACACGCGGTACAACAAGCTCATTACATACTATCATTCACAATGTCAATAAACATAAGAACCTTCAAGTACGGAACCGAAAATTCTTTTCCTCTTTTCTCTTTTTTTTTCCTTCTAACAGATAATATAATTATTTCTGTCTCATACTACTTAATACTTTCGAAAACGGTACAAATTAAATTTCAATCCCACACATTCCATTTATTACATTCATTATGTAATACTACCAGCTTGGCCACCACCGATAATTAATTAGAATTCCTCCGGTTTAATTTGACGCCGTGAAATTATTAAACGCGATTATCGCGATCTGCAGTGTAACGCCGTGTAATTTGATTTATTCTTGTAATCATCCGCACACGATACACGTAAATATGCAAATTAAATAGGCCACCGTCTTCCAATCCTAAGCATCCGCAGACATTCTCGAAATCTTCGAAGCGCTGAATTTTTATTTTTATATTTCACCGTTTCTTCGTCACCACTTAACCCTTTCGGTACGAGCGCCGGATATATCCGGCGGTCATCCGGTGACCTAGCGTTACTTATATAATTGATAGAATTTTATATAAATGTTCTTTATTATTAAAACTGTAAACGACGCTTGTTAGAAGAAACGTTGTTTTATTAAGAACAGTTTTTATTTAACGCTTAGGAAAATCTTCGTACGAAAGAGGACAGATCACACGCTATATGTGCATTTTAATTAATACAATTTTATATAAATGTTCATTAATATTAAAAGTGTAAACGACGCTTGTTAAAAGAAACGTTGTTTTATTAAACACAGTTGTTATTTAAAGCTTAGGAAAATCTTCGTACAAAAGAAGACTGACCACGCGCTGTGTGCGCATTTTAATTAATACAATTTTATATAAATGTCCTGTAATATTAAAAGTGTA
This sequence comes from Ctenoplectra terminalis, assembly GCA_019453375.1. NCBI lineage: Eukaryota > Metazoa > Arthropoda > Insecta > Hymenoptera > Apidae > Ctenoplectra > Ctenoplectra terminalis. The sequence goes on from SMSQ01020752.1 coordinate 15,527, forward strand.
AACGACGCTTGTTAGAAGAAACGTTATTTTATTAACCCATTAACTGCCAAATTTTTTTTATTTTTATTTTTGGCTGGATAAGTTAGACATATGCACAAAAGGTTGTGTAACAATATAACTATATTGAAATTATGTTTTGTTTTGAAATTATTTGATATTTTTGAAAAAGTGCCAAATGGGTATCGTTATAAAATGATCGGTAAAATCATTTGAATAAAAAACAAAAGACCGAGTAACTAACAGATCGTTACTATAACCTCTAAATTATGTACATTTATGTACTGTATTTCATTATAATATAAAAAACAAACCAAAAATATTAAGCTTCAAATATGACAATTTTGTTCCGTTCAACTTACATATAAATTTAAATTTTGATCGCTCGTTGTAAAGAAACGAAGCACAAAATGCACACTTTATGTTACACACTATATCGACAGATATATATTGAATGAAATTAAATTGTCAAGCGTACCAAATATATTTTTCGCGCCGAGTGGTAAACGTAAAATTCCCAAATTCCCAAATGAGGATCGTGGCAGCTAATGGGTTAAGTACGGTTCTTATTTAACGCTTAGGAAAATTTTCGTACAAAAGAGGACTGATCACACGCTATGTGTGCATTTTAATTAGTAGAATTTTACATAAATGTCCTTTAATATCAAAACTATAAACGACGCTTGTTAGAAGAAACGTTGTTTTATTAAGAACAGTTTTTATTTAAAGCTTAGGAAAATCTTCATAGAAAAGAGGACAGATCACGCGCTATATGTGCATTTTAATTAATAGAATTTTATATAAATGTCCTTTAATATTTAAAACTATAAACGACGCTTGTTAGAGAAAACATTGTTTTATTAAACACAGTTCTTATTTAAAGCTTAGGAAAATATTCATAGAAAAGAGGACTGATCACGCGCTATGTGTGCATTCTAATTAATAGAATTTTATATAAATGTCCTTTAATATTAAAACTATAAACGACGCTTGATAGAAGAAACATTGTTCTATTAAACACGGTTCTTATTTAAAGCTTAGAAAAATCTTCGTACAAAAGAGAACTGATCACGCGCTATGTGTGCATTTTAATTAGTAGAATTTTATATAAATGTCCTTTAATATTTAAAACTATAAACGACGCTTGTTAGAAGAAACATTGTTCTATTAAACACGGTTCTTATTTAAAGCTTAGGAAAATCTTCATAGAAAAGAGGACTGACCACGCGCTATGCGTGCATTTTCGGAGCAGCGCCTCGTACAGCGTGAACGTCACGGCGGACAGAGCGCTCGTACCGAAAGGGTTAATGACCGATCATTCCCCTATAAATCGTTCCAAATACTCTCCTTAACAGTCACGTAGACTTCGTTCTCACGGCCCAGTTTCTCAGTCCCAAACATATCCTAGACATAACCCAGACACTCTTTGCAAACACTCTTTCAACCACCTAAGACTTTCGTCCACCGTCACACTTTTCCAAACATACCCGGTTCAATCTCACTCGCAACCATAAATCTGTTCGCACCACCACTCAATAGGCTCAACAACCGACGCCGTCCCGTCGCAGGTATTGGCGACTCTTACACGCGTATAATTTATATTTGGCCCGAACGACGTACCGCGTCTCTCACACGATACTGTGAGCGAAGGGGCTAATCGAGTTCACTTTCACGCTCGTCCCGTGCCGATTCTTGTAAACCAGAGTCGTTACGGTTCGATGAAACATGGAACAACGAGCGGCGAAAAATATACGCCGCCTTGAGCCGTCCCCGGCATAGTGGAACATTAGAATATTGAATGCATGCAATTTCCTTGGTCCCCGGGTTGTTATACGCTGCAGAGTTTCTGTTCGACGCACAGCTGCAGCCAACCTACCTGTATCATTGCTCCCTTTAAATTTTCAACAAACTCGTGTTGCATTGCGAGATTAATTCACTCGACAGAATGAATTGAAACAATAAAGGAGATATGATGTTATCCGTTTCGCGTTTATGAGCTTGATAACAACGGTTACCTTTGAGCCCGCCCATTTAAATAGAGAAATTTTATATTTGCCGTGAACGTTGCTGTTTAAGCCTCGTGCGTCTGTTGCGTCAATTTTAAACATTTTTCACGCAGAAGGTTTGCGTTGCGATGAATATCAAAAAGAGAGGTATTTGTACCTTGCGCGGCGCTATTATACAGTACCGAACGAATGAATTTGAACACTGACGTTTTGCTCAGGACGCCATTGCTCAGGACGACACAACGGTAGATAGAAGACTGGATAAAAATTAATCTCTCATTTTTGATCTTGTAATAAAAATTAAAAATAATTTTTAATTGTTGTACAGCGTCATTGGTTTCTGAGGACCGACAGTATCAATTTAAAAAAATAATACCTTACAATTTACGAATGGGTTTCATTAAATCACATTAAACAAAGATACGACTTTCCTTTTCAGGCCTCTACAATTTTCTTCTTAAATTCTTAACTATTCTGCAA
>SMSQ01020755.1:0-14626 GCA_019453375.1 Ctenoplectra terminalis
GAGTATCAATTATTTATTGCTAATATTTCCATTTTTGGGAGACGGAATTGATTGAAAATGAAATTTAAATTGTTCTCCGGATAGAACGCCCCTATCGAGACGGATCGCGGCGTTCTGTAAAATAATACCACTTTGTTATTCCGTTCATTCATTTGAATAAATTTTATTTTATCGCGTCGGGCCACGATCTTTTACAATGCAAAATACCTTCCTATTAAGCGAGGCATTTAAACGATATTCTAAAGAAACATTTTATTAGTCTGTGTTAAATATTCTGGGTCATTTCACGGCGAATCGATCATTTCTTTTCCTCGATACGTAGGATATCGTTCGGAATGGAATATGATAAATTTAATGAGCGTTTAAGTCATCGTTTCGTTCGTTTCGAATTTGTTTAAATATCAGTGAAAGAACGTTAATTTTGATTTTAAAACAATTATGTATTTGTTATTATATTCTATTTAATAATTGTATATTATATGAATAATTGTAAGAATTTTATATGAATACAGTTTCTTCTTGTGTGGAACAAAAATTAATAAACGAGAAATGGTGTGTAAAAAAAAAAACGAATAAAGTAAACATATGTGCAGAAGCTACCGTTGTATATTTTTATAAATATTCATGAGTTTTCAATTTGTGGAATAAAATTCTCGCAAGTGTGGCAACAGTTTTATAATTCTAATTTAATATTTCCTTATACAACGTCGAAATCGAAATTATAAATTCTGCATTATATCTTACTTATTTTGTAAGAAATTATTGTAAAAATTTTGTACTCTATACCTGTTATTTATTAAATAAAATAATTTATTTTATATTCTGTATTAAATGAAATGTAATTTATGAAGGATGTTTGTTTAAATTACTTCCAATCAGATTGACGCGAAATTTGAAAAATTAATTCAGATCAACTGTTCTTTGAATGATTTATGTTTCTAAGAAATTTATAAAAATTAAGAACTTCTGTAAATTCAATTGTAAATGCTTCGTGGAAATATCGAAGTAAGCCAACGGATGTTACACAACTTTAATGCACGATGAAGAGGTGGAACGGAATGCAATTTTTTTTCAAACTCAATCCTCGCAGAACACTCTGCGTTAAAAACGCAAGAACTCAATTATTTTTGCCGCGTTGGAACAGACCTTAGCCTGGAGGAAAATGGAAAATAACAGAATTAAGTACGCAGCTACTTTTTACTACGTTCAATCAATAAGAATCCAAATATTTATTATATTGTTCTATAAATTGGATTAAATTTCTATCGAAAAAAATTTTATCACTTGTAAACTCAATTGTTCTATCCAACTTTTTTATTTCTAAACATTACCAATTTCCTTCTCGGCAGGTAATATAGTACTTTTATCCGTATCGTATGATTTTTACTCTATTATAAAATTTACAAACCTTCAAAGTACTGTTTGTTCAATTTAATGACTCCTTTAATAATTTTATATTAGTAAGCAATACTAATTACTTTTATACTAGCAATTTTTTATTAGTTTTACAATAATTATTACAAAACTCCATCCAAACAGTTGCATTCTAAAATCAGAGTCTTACAAAAATATCTAAAAAAAGGATAAAAATAATTTCAGACGCTCCATTCAAACTCAAACTCCAAATTACTCCTTTACATAATGTCCAATTGAAAGAAACTTTCACCGTTTTCCCTCAGAAACCAAAATATCACAAACTTATGAATATTACAAAATTATGAATACAAAATAAATAAATTTCACACGATTTACAAATGATTTTCTAATTTAATTTATCTCTTTCCCTCGAAGTCTTTCAAAACTTCGCTAAAAACAGAAAGCAGACAGTGTCGATGGTTTAAAACATTTCAATCGAGCCAAAACCCTAAGTCAGCCATCGCAACCGTCATATCCGAGAAGCTTTCACCGTTTTCCCTCAGAAATTCGAGCGTCTGCAAATAAACGAGCTCTTTCCTCCAAATCCTCGATCTCCAAGGATTAGATCAGTCGGCCACGATAAAACAGCGCTCGCTTTGACAATAAAAGTCGTCCTCGCCAGTGAGATATCCTTCCGTCCGGCTATCCGTCGGCGCTCTTTTGAAGTGAAATTGAAAAGCTGAGACGTCAAAGAGACCGGCCACAAATTTAATTTTTTTTTCTCCTTTTTTTCCTCTGATCGGCAAAGGAGTAACGCTGTCTTGGAAACAGATCTCGTTTCGCTTTCCGAATAGATCGTCGTTCGAACAAGCAGCGCTACAGGCGCGTGCAAATCGGTATTGGAATCCGTAAAGAGACGCGTCTGTGACTGTTCTGAGCTACTTCGGTCCCTACAGTCGACGAGGAACCTTTCTATCCCATTTCGAATGGTTTCAGTGGCATACCTGAGCCAATTTATTTCTACGAGACGTTACGGATACAGCGGTTGCCACTGGAGCTTCTCATCGAAGTGTAGTTTTATCATATTTTATAATATTAATTTAGAAACAGGAGAGATTCGAATTCGCGACCTCCGATGTCGCGATTGGACTCTATGCCAGAAACATTTTTACCAACTAAATGTTAACCCTTTGCACTCGGGAGGTGACTCTCGCTCGCCACTTGGATTAATGCAGCGACTCGAATCGCGTATAATATAATTATTTTATTTCAACTTTTCGTGTATCTTTATATTACGCAAGACTGGTATCTTCGTTCCTGTTCGTTATAGAAAAATGAAAAAAATTCTTAAAAATATATCACTGTAAATTTACAGAATTTATATGAGAAATTGCAAACGAGTAATTTTCACCACTTCGGTAGTTCTAGTGTTAAATATTTGTTATTCTTTTATTACACAGTACACAGTACAAGGAAAATATACATCTTTTTGTTCACCATAATACACATCGCGCAATAAGAAATTTATGTTGGCGCCATGAGCAAACCACGTAAAATGCGCGCGGCAGTCAACGTGTTAATCAGCCTGAATGAAAAGTGTCTAAAAATCAGTCTGGCACGGAACGTGTTAATAACTCCTTTAATTTTACCTCTCCCTACCTTTACCTTATCCTCTTCTCATTTAACCGTTTGCATACCACGAGCCACTTTCGCGCTCTTGAGATTTTCTGTCGAAAAAAGCCAGCGCATTTGACCGATACAAACAGCTGCACCCACAATTTGTCGAAACGCGCTCAGCCTTTCGGACGCATGTACGTTTTATAATACTTTTATAACGCCGCGTCTAACCCATTCGCCAGTTGCAATAAGAATGTTGGTATAAAAGAAACAAACACGAGAAGCGCGGGCCCAATGTTTACCGCATTGAATATGACAAGCGCTACTGCGCTCTCCGGCTTTTTTCGGCGTTTTTTGCGCCCTCACGACGCGTAATCAAACGAGCGCGATAACGCTCTTCGGTTTTTTTTTATACGTAATCGAAGGAGCTCGTTCGCGCTCCTTGGCGCTTTTCGATCGTGTTTTTACAAAACCCTCCTGTACGCAAACGGTTAAATACTTTCCAAACTAATAAAAACCACCCTCGTAAACTAAACATTGAAACAATCTCCATTAATATCTTCCCCGATACAATTTTCTCCGCGCCAGAGCCTCCATGCCTCGCGAATTTTCCAAACCGCCCTAGATAACGTTCAATTCACGGTCGGTTGGGGATCGGATCGATCCGAGAGATTAAATAAAATTCCATACGCGTCGTAAACCTAGCCAGCTCGAAACTTTGCAACGACCAGCGCCGAGCAGAGGCGTAGCTTTCTTCCTCGTTGGGAGAAGACGTCAGTCGATGGATCAGAAATTGCCAGTTAATTCGATACCTGCCTTCTGGCAGAACAAACTTTTTTCCTCCGCCAAGAAACCCTACGGAAAAGACTCTGCGTCATGAATCAGTCCGCGCGGCGAGTGGAATTGTGAGGCGATTCGGATCAAAGTCGAGAGTTCTTCGATTGAGATGTAAAAGTAATTTTCCGAGAAGCTAATAAAAGTTGCCACGATTGCGTTCGCGGTTGTCTGTGGCGTCCAATCGTGTTTCTTCGCGAAAGATGACATGCTGCGAGTTCTTTTCTCGTCCTCTTTATTTTTGCTTTTTTTTCTCTTTCTCCTTCTATTTCGTCAAGGGAAAAAGTTGAAAGTCGATCAGCGGGGTAAAAGGTGATGCTCAGTCCTTTACTCGACAGACTTTCCTTTCGATCTCGAGGTAAGGAAAACCTCGAGAACGGACGCGCGATTCTTTGCTGCTTGTAATTATGGAAACTGAAGTTAAATTTGATGGAGTTGAAGGATACGTTTTCTTTAAATTTTAGTTTCTCGTGTGATTATATCGGGAAATGTGGTAATTCTGAGTTTTGTATCTTAACCCTCTATAGCCCGAATTTTGCCTGTTTATTGGAGAAAAAATTGATTGATCGATTGAAAAATTGATTATAATTTTTCACATTGATTTGAAAATGTTTTAATTAATAATTACTGTAGGTGGATCGCGGTGTCGCTACAGTAATACAGTAATCAAATTTAATAGTGATAACAAAAGAAAATTAATTTTTTTAAATATAGATACATCAGTTTGTAACTTTTAAGTCACACGGTCTCATAGAGAGTTAACACTGGAACTGTGAACGATTAAGGTATACTTATTTGTAGCCAGGAAAATCAAAGAATATATAAACTCTAAGAGAGATAAATCTTTATCCTTAAAAAATTCTCGAAAATATTCCACGATAAATGTATATAATTTCTATGAGAAATTATAAATAAGTCATTTTTATTATTTTGGTAGTTCTAGTGTTAAATAGAAATTTTTTTTATACAGTTTTATTAATGATACTTTTTAAACAACGTGTATTAATAAATACATACAGTTAAAGGAGTTGAAACATGAAGTAAAAATTGTTTTCACTGGAAACGTCTGATTGCATGTCTGACTCTTGGTTGACTTTTCTACTGAATTCATGTTTGACAATTAATTGTCTGTATCGCTAGAAGTTTTTGCAGCTTTTAATTAATTTGTTTTTAAAGAAAATTCGTAACGAAAATAGAAACTAAAACTAGTAAATTTAATTCGTTTTTATAAATCCAATTATAATTTTGTTCGTCCCTGTTTCTTGTCAAAAGATTTCACTACAGATTCTGTTCTCTTAATTGCTTCGGAGTTACGCTTTTTTTTTTCTTCTCTTTTTGTTAAACATCGTACCAAGAAGCAGACTTCAGTGTTATTGCTCCTTTACACGGCAATTCAATGATTTAATACGAATTTAATATGGCTCAAAGTTACCGCTAGTTTAATTAAAGCGCTAGCGAAACTTTCTCGGTGGAACGTTGTCTCGTTTCTTTCCTCGAATTCAATTTCCAATCTCCCTTGGTCTTTAATTGCAAATATGCGAATCTAAATAACATCGCAAACATATTTTCCTTTTTAAGATACAATACGAAATTATAAAAAAAAAAGAAAATTGTTGAACGTTTTGGACACACTTTTCTTTCTTTGAGATAATCTTTCTTTCTTTTTTTTTTTTCTTAATTTGTAGAATGATTAAGAATCGCTTGCTCTTAAATTAAAACTAAATTCGTGTTAAGTGGATGAAAATTGAATTAATATCGTTTGATATTAACAGAGTAATTCCAGTAAGATATAACTCAATTTAGAATAGCAATCTTCGTCGATGTTACGAGCTACGTTAAAGGTTCGCGTTGAGCTTCCTGTTTCGAATTTAGTTTGTGTTTAATGAATACCTATTACTGAGAACTCTGTTGTCGTATTAATTAGACATTAACTATCGTTCCTCCTACAATTAATATTTCAGATATAAGAAATATGTATCTCTCTCTCAAAAATATCTCTTTCAGATATAAGAAATATGTTTCTCGTACGTAACGCATGAGTGATGAAGTTTTAGTTCCAAAAATATTCGAAAAATAAATTTCTTGCAATCTATAAAATTCCTACAAATTTCAAAATTGTTTTGAAGGAATTGTTGGAATTACTCGATCAAATAAATTTTCTCTTTAACTCTACACATATTTCGTGGCGGATGGAAGAAAGGAAAAAAGGATAGGAAGTCGTTTCGTCCGGGGCCTGCTCGTGGACTCGTCAGTGAGGCATCCTATTTCGAGGACTTGCGGGAAAATCGGTCTTGCAGCTCCCTGTGGTGACGGAGTGTAGGAGGGCCGCCACACATGTTTCAGTATTTTATCCAAACATCTATAAAAGAAAAAAAATATTTTAATTCAATCTCTGGCATTATTCTAAAATTAATTTTTCTATTTAACCCATTCGTTTCCATGGACGAGTATACTCGTCCTACTTTAAATATGTTATAACATGCAGGCTTTTGAATTAGCAAATTTTTTTTAGCCTTTGGTAAACAATAACACTCAAAATATAAATTGCAATGGGAATGACTTCATATAATTTAGGTTTGCCAGCGAATGGGTTAGATGTTTACCTACTCCTATAAAATTTCAGTCTGAATATCGACGAATAACATAATCAATAATACAAAATAAATAAATAGATTAATATTTTATTTATTTTCGAGATTCGTTTTTCCCAAATTTCCTTACAGAAAAATATTCCAAAAACGCTTTTTTCTTTAATTTTTCAAAATCCCCAGACTTCAAAAGATTGTAAAAAATATTTAACTTATATTCTTTTGATAAAAGTGAACGCAGCATTTATTACATTAAAATTTTCATAAAAAACATCCAGCAACTAATGTTTGACTGGGAATACTGTTGAAAGCGATGCACGTTACGAAGGTAAAGGAAGATAGAATGGAGATATGATCGACTATGCGATTCAAGAACGATGGCGTGGAGAAAAAGTTCTGGAGTAGGGGGAACAAAGCGCGCCAGTGACAATGGACCGTCTATAGTCAGACGCGCTTTGCGTCCACTATAACAGTCTCTATTCTTCTCAGGAACTTTGGATACCTGCATTATTTGAAAAATAGCCGGGCGAAAGTTACTCGGCTTAATCATACTTTAAAAAGACTCTCGAACATTTTGTACCGATATTTCTTTTATTGTTAACTACTGTGCAAGAAACTGCGATATTTGTGATAAATGTACTAAGATGTTGAATATTAGGTTCAATTCTTAGTAACGTCGTTTTTTCTGCATATTATTATTAGACTGTATTGTCATTTGTACAATGTATCGATCTATTATATTATATTAAATTATATTATATTATATTATATTATAAGTTATGTAAAGTTTAAATAAATTTTAAATATTATTAAGTTTTTAATATTTTTCGTAATAATAAATTTCGTAATAAAGTTTTAAATTAAATTAAGTTTAAATAAAGTTTAAAAAAACGTTAGTCTTGTTTCGAAAAAATTAAGATCAATATTTTTATCTGAATAATAAACCTATTTTTAGCCATGTATTTAATAAATCTAATAATCTAATTTCCAAATAAAAACCTAATAATTTTCAAAGAGAGAAGCATCGGAAAGATTTACAAACCGATGGAATATCTAATGTTTAACTCTATATATAAAAATAAATAAACGTTTTCTTTAGAAAAATCTTTCAAGACTCACACGTGACTCGTCCTAAAAAATAAAGTAAAAGTAATAAGTTATACTTGTTGAAAGTTTCACGGAAATTTAATTTTAATAAAAAGTTTCGCATGGAACGAAACAAACGGCGTAACTCGGTTATTTCATTTCCGAAACATTCGCACGAATGGAGATACAAAATAGAAACGTTTGGTTCCAGGAGCAAAGTGGCGGCCGCGCTTTTGAACAAACATCTGCAGATCAATGGTATTTCCGCCGGTTTGACCACGCTTCCGACCGTCGATCAATCGTCGCCGGATCCACAGCCAGAGGATCCACCGATCACGAGCAGCAGCAAAATGAGAAGAGAACGCAAAGCTGCGAGAACATTGGGAATCATCATGTCAGCATTTCTGGCCTGTTGGCTTCCTTTCTTTCTCTGGTAAATTTTACGATTTTCATTTGATCGGAAATTTCATTGACAGAGGTTTTTCAATCACTTTTTTTTTTTTCTTTCTTTAATATTTTTTTCTTTTTTTTTTTATTTGGTTAATATAATAATGGGTTAAAAAAAATATAAGATGAAACAGATATTGAATTTCGTGTTAAAAAATTATACGGACAATCAGACACTCGCTGAAGCATCAGATTTAATTAATATGTTAAATGAAATTGATTGTATATTAAATATCATTTTTTGTCATAATTAGTTTTTACTGTCATTTCATTATAAACCTTGCACCTTTTCATGTTTATTAAACATTTTGTGATTGCTTTTTTTTTTAAGTTTTAACTGTTTAACCTCTGCTTTAATTTGATTTCTAAATTTAAGAAATTGTGAAATACAAAACTACCAGAAATTAGTTTAAAAAATTATTTGTAATACCACCAAGATACATTCAAATTCTTACTAAAAATATTCAATAGCTGCTTGCTTTTTTTTCAAACTTTCATCTGTTTGACCTCTGCTTTAATTTGATTTCTAAATTAAAAAAATTGTGAAATACAAAACTACCAGAAATAAGTTTAAAAAATTACTTGTAATACCACCAAGTTAGATTAAAATTCTTACTAAAAATGCTTTACAATGAAACATAAGACCACTGGTATTCCATACAAGACGTCTCCATTTTTGAACATTTTCCAAATAGCAGAAAACTCGGTTCTCCACCTGCGGTCTTATTATTTCAGATCGAGTTAAGTTTGCTTTAACGAGATCTAAGGGAATACAATCCAAGTTAAGCCGTCTTTCTGATAATTAGGAAAACCCATTTGAATGTATTAAAACGCGGGGAACGAATATTAAAAGTCCACGTGGACTAAAAGGACTTGGAAACTAGTTTTATCAAATTAACTAGAAATCGATAGCAATTGGAATAGGTCAATCTCATTTTCCTAATTTCTTCAATCCTTTCTTAAGAAAATTAATAAGAAAAAAAAGGTATTTTTTTAAGCAAAAGTAAACTCACTAATCAATAAAAGCGCGAATATAAAAATTCTATATTCCAATTTATCCATTTGACGCATTTTTCTCACAAAAAGATATAGATTGCGATGAACGTGAAAAATCATTATACCTTACACGTTATTTTATTATTTGTGAACGATACGAATAATTTTATATCCGAATGTCCAGAAATTCAATTTTTTAAATTTTCAATCAAAGAATTTCTGAGTTTAAATATTTATCTTTTTTTTTTTCTTTTTTTTACCGTCGCGTTAATTTTATACCAAGAGATAAATTAAGTTAGAAAAATGAGGGTCGTACACTTATACACTTGTCGGAACAAAAATTGACCTAACTAAAATTAATTCCTCTTTACTAACTTTTAGCTCTGTGTACGCAAGAAATTCGGACTAAAAATGAACAGGTTAACGGGTTAAACAACTACCATAAATTGTCATAAGTATTAAAATTTTTAAAGGACTTTTATAGCAGCCGTCGCTAATAACTACATACGTGTAACTAATGGGGCATAAATTGGTGCATTAAAAAGAGGAGAAAAGACAATAAATTTTAGGATATTACAAGATCGTGAAACACGTAAACAGAAAATTTCAGAAAAATTTTGTGTCCGTGGAAACCGGCTTTGCAAGATAAGTGGTTGAAGATATTTCCCAGTAAAATGAAATTTAATTAAAAATGTGTTGGATACGAGCACCAAAGATGGGGATTTTGTTTTTTTTAACATTTATTGGATATTTCCATTGATAAAAATGAATATTTTAAACGGCTTAATTTTGATGCGCTCCTTTTTAATGGAAATATCGGATATTTCGTTAAACTGCAGGCGTTGATTGGCGAATTATTTGAATGAATATACGCGAAATTGTTTTACCGTATGAAAGTAAATAATTACTCGTAAAATCATTAAAAAAATCAGCGTGTTACGATGGAATCTGGCAAACGTTAATATTCATTTTCAGAGTCTTGTTTATAAACGATCGCAGATGTATGTGAAATATGTCGCACGTAAAATTCAATTCTCCACCATTGCGTTGCTCTCAAATGAATGGTGTTTTAGTAATATTTATCATGCGAAATTAGTATTTATTGGTCAGGTGTGCTGAAATATATCGAAGCGGCTTTTAACGGAAAAAAGGAAATTGAAACGCGAGGTTTGATTATAATTAACGCTATGTAAGATGAGTAACTTAACGATTATATTATTATTAGATTATTTTAATGTTATTTAACCTTTCGTGCTATTTTACGTTATACTGTTAGAAAATAATATATAATATTTTATTCTTTCAAAAATTAGCTTTCTGAACTAAATATGTGAAACAATTAAGAAATTAATTTTCACAATCCTGAATTAAAAATAATAATCAAACTTTATCACACCCAATCAACAATCCTCTCTACAAATACACCTCGATCAAATTTTCCTACAAAATTAATCAATTTTTAATTTTCGCAATCCTAAATTGATCTTCGACTAAAATTAACAACATAATTCTTTCTCACAAAATCAACCCATATTCGTCACACCTAATTCACAATCCTCTCTACAAATACACCGTCATCAAATTTTCTTACAAAATTAACAAATTTTTAATTTTCGCAATCCTAAATTGATCCTCCACTAAAATTACCAATAACATCATTCTTCGTCACAAAATCAACCCATATTAGTCACACCTAAACCACAATCCTCTCTACAAATACACCTCGATAAAATTTCCTTAAGAAACCAACAAATTTTTAATTTCCGCAATCCTAAATTGATCCTCCACTAAAATTACCAATAACATCATACTTCGTCACAAAATCAACCCATATTAGTCACACCTAAACCACAATCCTCTCTACAAATACGCCTCGGCCAAATTTTCTTAAAAACCCAAAAAATTTCTAATTTTCGCAATTCTAAATTGAACCTCCACTAAAATTACCAATAACATCATACTTCGTCACAAAATCAACCCATATTAGTCACACCTAAACCAGAATCGTCTCTACAAATACACCACGATCAAATTTCCTTAAAACCAACAAACTTCTTAATTCAACACCAGAAGCAACCACGAGAATCAGCTTTTACAATCCCAACTCGAACAACTTCCCTTAAAACCTTCCACAATTATATTTCCATGCAAATTTTTTGTCTCCCGTCCACGCTTTAAACTTTCGCTCCAACACCCTAAAGGCTTCTTTTAAAAAACTCGAGGGCAGAAAGTAGGTCCTACTGGTTCAGTGGAATTTCGATGGGCCAGTCCTCGTGTGCTCGAGTGCTTTCGATATTGCGGTGCATCCCGAAATTCCTAAGGGCTTGGTAACACGACCGCCCAGAGGGGGACAGAGGGTTGAGAGGGGGCGGCAGGGTCCGATCGATAGAGTCTTGTGGAAAAAGAAGTCAGTGTGCCGCCTCGTGATCTCAAGTGGTTTGCACAGGACTCTGGATACACTTGTGCACGGCGTTCGCCGCTCGTTTCGAGATATTGCAGCTGCAGCCGGATGCAGCTGCATGGACAGCGACACTGATTCGCTTTCACATAATTGGATGGCTTTTGTATAAACGAAATCGGTGACCATTTTTTTAAACATTGCCAGCTTTTCGTTAAAACAAGCGGCATTGGTGCAGCAACGCTATTTGCAGATCTCTGTATATAATAATTCGGATTTTTTTTTTTAATACGAGCAGAAGTTTGAAAGGATTTTTCTTAGATCAAACTGGTTGGTATTAAATCGTTGGAGAAGAAAATTTAATTAATCACATTTTTTAGATTTTTCAGATTCGTTAGGTGGACGAAAGTCGAACACGGTCGAAGCTTCAATTATCCAATTATCGGAAAATCGAATGCAGCGCATGTTACGCGACATATTAATTCATTTTTTGGAAAAATTGTTTGAAATAATAATATACCTTTGACACATACCCTTTTACACCAATAAATGTATTTTAGTTAAAAAAAAATTGTATAGCGAACAAAAATGTATGTACAATACAATTAATATTAAGAAAGCATTTTTTTTTTAAGTAATCAATGATGGAACACTGTATATTTTTTTGCTTTTTTTTTCAGCAGTTTGAGCTCAGTTTTAATCAACTACGTTCAAACGCCCCAACTCCTAAATATATATCTTTTTTTTCGCACGAACTTTTCCAAGTACGTTCCCTACCCTCGGAGCCATCTGAACAAACAACAATACTCGTCGCACGCTCGAATATCCTCGTCAAATCTTGGCCCAAGAAGTGTCGCGTCAACGGTGACGCATACATGCGTCACGAATAATTTCTGCAGCGTGCATACCAGGCACGTTTAAGCACAATTTAGCGGCACTGCTATGCCGGAAATGTCCCAGCAATTCTGACAAATGTATTCTGGCCTGTTATCACGGAACAGGAGCGCCGCGGCGCATACCAACCGCCAGATCTGGTGATCCTTTTGTTTATCGAATTTTCATTTGAAAGCGCCATTGTTCCGCACGTTTCCGTTCCCTATACCACTGTTTTGGCCCTCTGAAGCTCGCCAGAGTGCAGCTTTCAACAGAGGAAGATAAAACAGGAGAAAGAGGGAGAGAATGTTCCTCAAACGAGCGTAATAGACACGAATGACTCGACGAACCGATGGAACTACCATTTAAGGCTTGATTCATCATTACACTGGGTTTAATGGCTATCGGACACACGATCGAACTGGATACGTTACTGGATACGTTTTTGACCTCGTGTTTCATAACATGTAGATTATGATGCGGACAATGGTTGGCGGTGTTTGTAATTAAGTGTAATTTTAATTGTAACTTCAGTTTTGATTAATTAGACGGGGGTGTATAGAGTGTGAATTACACTCGGTCGGGTGACGGAAATTTGATTATCTCGTGTTACACGATCGACGGCGGTAAACGTAATACGTTTTTATTGTTGTGTAAAATTGTAGCCAATATTTGGTGAATTTTGTTATTAACCTTGCTACGGTCTTGAGATTTTTTTCTTTTTTTTTTCACCGAAGAGAATTCCTTCGGTGAAAATAATTTTTTTTAATATTTCTTAGCGTTGGGAGATTTATTCCGAGTTAATGTAATTTTGAAATATGTGGCGACGTATCGGTATATTTTGATCAAAAATTTTTTAATACATTACTCTGTGTTTATTTTCACTTCAATGAATCATTGCACGTAATGAATGTATATTATTTCTTGGTGGCAGCTGATAAAAAACAACGCTTTCATGGTGGCAGCGAAGGTATTAAAAAAGTAAATAATTCACGGTAATGCTGTGACAATGGTGGCCAATATTCCGTAAGCAAGAGAAATTACCCGCACACATATTAGAACGTCACGAGGGTCGCCTAAAACGAATTTTACACAAAGTACTGGAACAAATTGTCGCAGCGCTAATCGCTCAATAAATCAACCGGATCTCATTTAATCGAGAAACACTCGGCAGGGGGTGTAACATGCATCGAAAGAAAGAGGAACGACTCGATTAATGTAACAAGGAACATCGATGGGACTGAAGAAACTTCAATCAGAGGCCTTAACATTCGAATTACACGTGTTGTGTGATTTCTGCTCTTTGATATCAAAAGAATAATTGTTCTCAAAGAATTATTGATCTTAAGATTATTGTTCTAAAAATTTCTGTTCTTTGGCAATTATTGTTCTAAAAATTATTGTTCTTTAATAATTGGTGTTCTAGAAATTATTGTTCTAAAAATGATTGGTCATTAATAATTATTCTTCTAAAAATTATTGCTCTTTAACAATCATTGTTCTAAAATTATTTTTCTTTGACAATGATTGTTATAAAAATTTTTTCTCTTTAACAATCATTGCTCTAAAAATGATTGTTCTGAAAATGATTGGTTTCTAATAATTATTCTTCTAAAAATTATTGCTGTTTAATAATTATTGCTGTTTAATAATTATTGCTCTAAAAATTATTTTTCTTTAACAATCATTGTTCTAACAATTTTTATTCTTTGGCAATCATTGTTCTAAAAATTATTGCTCCTAAACAATTATTATTCTAAAAATCATTCTTCCTAAACAACTATTTTTTAATTTTTTATCCCTTGTACACGAATTTTTGGTCTTACATACTTTATTCTTCGTACGCTGAATTTTTTAATTTTATAATAAACGTCTGAACGAAATCGATGATACGCGGGTGATTTAAATTACAATCGGTCATGAACAACTATTATTGAAACACAAAACTGTCTGTAACTAGGAAACAAAGTTAAATACGAGTCATCGAACCCTGATGATATCACGAAAGTGAAGTTTGTACCAGTTACACGGACCGTTAACTCGTAGTTGGTTATCGATAGGATTAACCTCGTGACCCAACGTGAGCTGTTGGATTCTAAGATGACCCCTTACAAATCCGCCAATGTCCGCGTTGCACGGGATTCGAGCCAATCGAGATCGATACTTGAAAGCATACGAGACAGAGCAAAAAGCTGCTGAAACGTCGCAACGAGCAACCGCGACGCGACTGCCATCGCTGGTTAAGTAGAAATTTTCCCGGACCCTGTTAGTAACGAAACATAGTAAATTCACAACGCGTGACTCGGTTAATTCCATGCATACAAAATGGACTTCGGATATTAGCTTCTTCGTGCGCTACCATAGTTTGGATGGCCCCATTCATGTATGTAGACGCAATTTTGTGAAACATTGAATATTTTAGCGTTAAGGC
>SMSQ01020756.1:0-14576 GCA_019453375.1 Ctenoplectra terminalis
ATCGTAACAAAATGGCGGAGACAAAATATGGTACGTTTTCCATTGCCGAAAACCCAGATACCGTTTTGATAAAAAGGAAAAAGGTAGCATCGCGGAATTCAGTAACGAAGCTAAAAAACTTTAAACACTCGAAACAGCTACTAGGGAGCAGTAAAGCGAATTAATATGTTCTCGTTATTCGCGAACGTGTTTCGACGCAACTCGTAAAAATTTTAATCCGCTAGTTAAGCCGTGATTGAAAGTTCTATCAGAAACTGAAATTGCGCTTTGAGTATGTGAAAATTCTACAGGTCGTGAGGCTCGTAAACAGAAAACGATTCCTCGAGCCGAGACAAGTGTGGCAGAGCGCGCGTGTAACCGGCTTTCGTGCAGGTTAAAATTTAGATAGAAATCAGCAGCTTTTATGGCTGGTAGATTTTTTTCATTGATCTGACCGGTGTAAATGCGAAGGTAGTTACGAAACACGGCGAGCCCGGAGAAACTAAGGAATTAATAATGAAAATGGTTTCGTTTGAAAGAGCGTGTGTGTTGAGATCTTAATTTAAATGAACAGTAAATTTCCGATTACGCGGAAGTTCGATATTACGTACAATCCGGCCACTGTCGCCGAGCCAGTTCGTACCGGTAGCTCGAATTATTGCCTTTATCTTAATTAAAACGGAAAGAGATCCGTGAGCCGTGCAGGTCGCTCGTAAAGCGTCTTGCTTTGATTGCAGAAACAATATCTTTCTAACCTCGTGGTCAGTAATCTATCGCGTTCGTGTCTTGTCGTTCTTTTCTTCTCTTTTCTGTTCGCGCATATTTCTGGTATATATTCTGTCAATTTTTTTTAGAACTTTTTTAAAATTTATATATCCGTGTATCGATCAGTTTTAAAAGTCACAATTGTCTCTTTGTTTAACCCTTTGACTACGGCAGACTTTGGCACGCACTGGCCGTACGGTAAGGGTACGAATTCACTCGCGACGTTCACTGGGTACGGCGAAATTTTTCGTTAGACATGCATTTCTGAGGAAGTATATTAAAATATTAAAAATACTGAAATTTATTACATTAAACGAGTATTGCTTGAAGCGAACATTAATTTTAAGCTTTTTTTAAATAACAATATTTTATAATATTAATATTTTATTAATATTTTAAGCCAATATGTTTCGGACGCCAATAGGCGCCAACAGTAGTCAAAGGGTTAACCAGTTAACTGTAGCGATCTCTTTGCAAAGCGCGCACCATTGTGTATCGCGATAATCAAACGAAGACGGGTATAGTTAGCTTTCAGGAAGTTACGAATCCAACTCAAATTATTTATAATTTTTATTTGTCCGTTTTATTTCATCTTGACCTCTAAACATTTTAAAAATATAAAAATTTACGAATATAATTTAGTTTTCGCCAGAATTGCAATTTAAATATCAAATTGTAACAAAGTTTCACGCATCACGGATATAGCCGCCGTGACACAGAATTCTGCCACATCTCCATCACGGATATAGTCGTCAAACACACTTAACTGGTTAATAATTGAGAATCTCAGAGGGTGGAGGTGTTACGTTACAAATATTAACCTTCTATAGCCCGAATTTTGTCTGCTTGTTGGAGAAAAAATTACGATTGATTACAGTTTTTCAGTTTGATTTGAAAATGTTTAAACTATTAATTACTGTAGATGGATCGTGGTGTCACTACAGTAATACAGTAATCAAAATTAATAGTGCAGCGATAACTAAACAAAATTAATTCTTTAAAATATAGATACATCAGTTTGTAACTTTTAAGTCACGCCGTCCCATAGAGGGTTAAATTGAAAAAACAAGGGACGGTTAACCCTCTATAGCCCGAATTTTGTCTGCTTATTCGAGAAAAAATTACGATTGATTACAGTTTTTCACTTTTATTTGAAAACCTTTTAACTAATAATTACTGTAAATGGATCGTGGTGTCGCTACAGTAATACAGTAATCAAATTTAACACTAGATTTACGGAACCCGTCGATTTGACGCAGTTCAGATTTCGTACTTAAGTTTAACAATGATGCACGCGGAAAATGTAGATTAAAAATAAAATTTGTATAGAAAAATATACTAAATAAATCTGTGCTTATAGAAATCTATTAATTTCAANAGGGTACGAATTCACTCGCGACGTTCACTGGGTACGGCGAAATTTTTCGTTAGACATGCATTTCTGAGGAAGTATATTAAAATATTAAAAATACTGAAATTTATTACATTAAACGAGTATTGCTTGAAGCGAACATTAATTTTAAGCTTTTTTTAAATAACAATATTTTATAATATTAATATTTTATTAATATTTTAAGCCAATATGTTTCGGACGCCAATAGGCGCCAACAGTAGTCAAAGGGTTAACCAGTTAACTGTAGCGATCTCTTTGCAAAGCGCGCACCATTGTGTATCGCGATAATCAAACGAAGACGGGTATAGTTAGCTTTCAGGAAGTTACGAATCCAACTCAAATTATTTATAATTTTTATTTGTCCGTTTTATTTCATCTTGACCTCTAAACATTTTAAAAATATAAAAATTTACGAATATAATTTAGTTTTCGCCAGAATTGCAATTTAAATATCAAATTGTAACAAAGTTTCACGCATCACGGATATAGCCGCCGTGACACAGAATTCTGCCACATCTCCATCACGGATATAGTCGTCAAACACACTTAACTGGTTAATAATTGAGAATCTCAGAGGGTGGAGGTGTTACGTTACAAATATTAACCTTCTATAGCCCGAATTTTGTCTGCTTGTTGGAGAAAAAATTACGATTGATTACAGTTTTTCAGTTTGATTTGAAAATGTTTAAACTATTAATTACTGTAGATGGATCGTGGTGTCACTACAGTAATACAGTAATCAAAATTAATAGTGCAGCGATAACTAAACAAAATTAATTCTTTAAAATATAGATACATCAGTTTGTAACTTTTAAGTCACGCCGTCCCATAGAGGGTTAAATTGAAAAAACAAGGGACGGTTAACCCTCTATAGCCCGAATTTTGTCTGCTTATTCGAGAAAAAATTACGATTGATTACAGTTTTTCACTTTTATTTGAAAACCTTTTAACTAATAATTACTGTAAATGGATCGTGGTGTCGCTACAGTAATACAGTAATCAAATTTAACACTAGATTTACGGAACCCGTCGATTTGACGCAGTTCAGATTTCGTACTTAAGTTTAACAATGATGCACGCGGAAAATGTAGATTAAAAATAAAATTTGTATAGAAAAATATACTAAATAAATCTGTGCTTATAGAAATCTATTAATTTCAAATAAACTGAACTAATAATATTTCAAAAAATTTGTATTTCGGTGTACCCATCAAAATGATCCAATCGATGCCCGTAAACCTATTGTTAATATTGCAGTGATAACTAAAGAAAATTAATTTTTTTAAATATAGATGCATCAGTTTGTAACTTTTATGTCACACGGTCCCATAGAGGGTTAAATTCGCAGTGAACTAAGTAGAAACGTTAATCTGGATATTTTCTGTCATCTTCTCGCAATTGTTTGCTAACTTTCTGTTCTTGATGGTACATAGAACGACACTTTAGATAGAAAATACTTTTTTATTCCATTTTTAATAATTTTGAAATTGTTTGAGAAATATATGAAGGAAAAAATGATACGGTATAAGAGAAAGAGATACCAGTAAATTACGTAGCAATGTTTCTCTGGAGACCAATCTTCTGCGATCTCAAGAATTTTTTAAAATTGTTCGTTATCATCGTTCAATTTTTTCCCGCTGCGTATGTAAATTCAGAAAGTTTCGAATCCAACATGCTCTTATGGCGGGAAGATAACAACAAAATGGCGGGTGGATAACAGGAAGGAACTATCACTCAGCTGCATTTTTCATTGAACAGTGATATACGGTATCTACTCGTTCAATTTGGATCACTCACAGAAATACAAATTTTTGTGGGAGAAAGCTTCTTGCGGAATAAGACTGGTACAACAGCATTCGGTATTTTTCTTGATTAGTTTTCTATGTATAGTATCTATTCATTGAATTAGAATCATTCACAAGAATACAAATTTTCTACATGCGTTATAATCATAAAAAAAATACATTTTTAATAACTAATACATTTTTTGTTGATATGACAAAAATATACATAGCAAAATTTAAGTATATTCTTTAACCCTTTGCACTCGGTTGGCGCCGCTGTGGCGACACGCATAATTTTCTTCAGAGATTATGTTTTCAATTAGATTCTGTATTGTGATCAATTCAATCGCTTCTTTTATCTTAAAGTAAAAGTAAATTTACCAAATAAATGAGAAATCGTGAACATTTATAATTTTCTTTTTTTCTTTCCAGAAGAGCACTTTAAGTTTTCGCAATAATCCTTTGAAACTTAAAAAAGTCTTCGAGTGCAAAGCGTTAACGAATGATGCCAGGTGTGAATGAAAATATAAATAATTGTGTGGTACAGAAAACATGGTCTATGCACGCTTTTATCAGATGATTACTTCATTCTTAAAGGCGCGTATATACACTACCGACCATAAGTGTTTACTTCCATCTTCAAATTTCGTTACTATTCAAACGACAGGTATTTGTTATGAAAATGTGCGTATCATTAAATCCTAATTATAAGGCTAATAGAAACAGTCCAAACTATTCTGTGCATACACGATCAGGTATTGTAAATGAGTTTATAGTTTTTTTTTTATGAAAAACGACAATTTTAGAGTTGAGGTAAAGAAATCAATTTTTCTAAAATTTTTATAACGATCAGGTAATACGGGCACCTTGTTCTTCTCAAATTTTATACCGCATTTCATACCGCGTTAAACTTTGGTAGAGTAAACAGTTGATTTTCAAGTGTTTAAAGAATTTTGCAAAAATTTCAAATAATTTCGGGGAGAAAAGTTATTAACATAACTTTAATTATTAATTTAAGCTATTAGTAATAAAGTTAGTAAAAATTTTAGTTCAGTAAAGATTAAGTTATTAAATTTTTAATTTAAGTTATTAATAATGTCCCTTGCTTTTGTGTTATTTTGAGGGTGGGCAAAGACCTGTGGCCGGTAGCGTACGCTCTTCGCAGCGAAAGAGTTGAGAAAGGTTCCAGTTCAATTAGCTACCGGACATATGATTGTATAATAGAGCAAAGTGAAATACTCTGCGAGTGCTACTAAGAAAATTCCTGTTTTCATAAAAAATATTACGTAGATCATTTCACCCTCCGAAGCATTTAATTCTTAGGCTAGGTTTCGATACATCGTAGCAAAAACGGTTTCATTAATCCTGGAATAAATCGGTACACCATTCTTAGTCGTTTATTATCCTCGAGCAACAAACAGTTGAGCGAAACGTAGAAATAAAAGATCGAAGCGGAAATATGTAATCGGCAGATAGAGGTGGTAGGTCTCAACGGCAATCGCCTACTCGATATTTCGCGCGATCGTATTATCAAGTACCCTCGGTGGATTTCGATTTTCATTATAAATCAGGAGAGCCGTACAATTTCCTTCGGCGGGAATGAAAAATATGGAAATGCAAAGTATTCATTATTGAAGTTTCAATATCCACCGCTAAAGTGTTGCACTTTGTTTCAGCCAGTCTCTCGATTTAATCGTGCTCCCGGCTGTACATTTTAAAATAACAATCCAATTCCGAGCCACGAAAATTTTATACTCATACTCTCAGATATTTGTGGGGTCAGGTCCGTATTACTCCCTCGGGCGCACCGTGGCGGTCCTCCTCTACGTAAAATTGTTTCGCACAAACCGTTCGCGAGAAATACAACAGTCACTTCCGAAAAATCGGCCCATCTCGCTGACGATAAGATAAAGCTGTGCGGCGCGCAATAAGTTCCTTCTCTTATTGCATCTCACATGCGAACACGTGCGATACGCAGCGTTCCGATGATACTTTGCGAACTCAAAATGTTGCAACGCGTGTTAGGTTAATAGGCTTGACTTTAGATTGCTTTAAGGCTTGGACATTCAAGAATTCGAGAAATATAATTCTGTGTTTGAAATTTATGAGCTCCGGAAAGATGTACAAAGGTCTACCGGCACTTTTTGCAATTTCTTTTTAACACGTTAAACGCGAAGCCGATGTTGGTCGACTTTCCTTCAGATTGTGTGCCCTGATGGCAATTAAAAAATATTTGAGCGTAAAATAGACAAGAATTTAAGAAGAAAATTGTAGAGACCTGCGAAGGAAAATTGTAACTTTGTTTAATGTGATTTAATAGAACTCGTTAATGAATTATAAGGTATTATTTTTTGAAATACTGTCAGTTCTGAGAAGTCAACGACGCTTAAACAAAATTTTCAGCGTCGGTTCGCAGGGACCGGCGCGGCGCTTAATGTTTTAACCCTTTGCACTCCGTGCGATTCTTTATCATTGAAGAAAAAAAGTTTTATTTTGAACGGAAAAAATTACTATCGCTCGTGAAAGTACTTGTTTCTATTCATTTTACAAATATCCTTTTTGCTCTCGTAAACAAAACATAAATTTTTAATTTTGTAAATCATCATGGTGCGATATCTTTGGAAATTGAGCATAATCGCGTTGAAAACAGAATGTCTCCGTAGCGGAGCCAAAGGAGCGCTAAGGGTTAAATATTATGCGTACTTATACCAAGGAAGCTATAGACATGCAATATAGGGCTCTCGACGTGTCCTTAATTTAATTTAAATAAATATTTATACATTGTTTGAATAATTGTTATATCGAAACTATCAATCCTTTGCGGTCCGAGCCACTTGCGACACTGTAACTTAACTAGTTCATATTCAGTAATATACTTTTAAAAACTGTCAATAATTTTGCTGAATTCTCACATTTTCATTACCAGTAAGATATCTAGATAGAAAATTTTCCATCGAATAACATTTTAATGTAAAAGAATATGTTTCGTATCCAAAGAACTGAAAACAATGGAACAAAGTAAAATGTCGAGTCTGGCTCGACATAAGACCGCAAAGGGTTAAGAACGGTACTAAAGTATCAAATAACAGTTTTTTCTTTTTTTTTTATATACATATTAAGTTGGGGAAAAAGAAATCCATTATTTTTTCGGTAGATGGTTGTACTGATCGATATTTCGTAAAGTATCGATCAAACAATTTCAGATTTATGCTCGTTGTCAACGTGACATTTCGCACTAAACAAATTTTTTTGCTGTTTTTTGTTTGGTCCATTCAGTTGTGAGTTACACGGTGTTAAAAATGGAAGTGAACAAAGAGAAAATTCGGTACATTTTACAATTTTTCTTTGATAAAGGCGAAAATGCAAGCCAGACGGCTGAAATTGTGAATGGTGTTCATGGTCCCGATACTGTAACAGCTAATTACGTGCAATTTTGGTTTCGTCGATTCCGTTCAGGTATTTTTTATGTTAAAGATGCACCTCGCACAGGCAGGCCCGTCGTCAAAAATGTGGATAAAATCACAGAGATAATCGAAGTTGACCGTCAGGTTAGTAGTCGTAGCATCGCCCAGGAGCTAAAGATCGACCATAAAACAGTTTTAAATCATTTCACGTAAAAATAATGGATTTCTTTTTCCCCAACCTAATATATGTAATACCGACGAAAACCAGTCAGTTTTTCCATGCACAGAAAATTTAGATAACAACTTACCAGTTGGAATCAAAATATCCTAAACATGGTTATCACGAGAGTTAACCTAAATTGGAATTTTATTCTTTCCAGTTAAGTTGCAGAATTTTTCCATTTATGAACCCGTCAGTCCGAACAATACCGAACCGAGGCAACAATCAAGTTCTTTTTTATTCTCCAAACTAGCAGGAAGTCACGTTTGTATCACAAAGACCATCCACGTGACAGGTCTGCTGGCGCGCAGCAGAATTGGCGATTCGATCTCGATCGATACAGCCGGTAGATTTCTCCAGCTCGTATCGAAATTTCGTAACGTAACGACGTCTACGGGAGGTAACGGTGTTCGGAAAAGCATCGAGTCGAAATGTATTCGCAGCGTGGGCGCATATGTCGAACGTATCGATAGAGAAGCTTCTGGTCGATTTGTACCGTAGGCTCCCAGTCAAACGTTGCCCGCTTATAAGCTTTCTCCTTGGCATGCGGAAAGGGGATGCCACGGGAGAGGAGAAGCTATCCGTGCGCAACAGTAACGAGAAGCCGATGCTCGTTTTTCAACGATGGAGTTTCACTTTGATATAATGGCGGATCGTAGCCGCGGTTTTATGAGATGTGAAATTAAGCCTCTAACTGGCTAGGTCCAGGCGCGTTCCATCGCCAAAATCGGCTTGCGAGACAGGGCGATTCGAAAAACTGGACGTGTATCGGGCCAGAAAATCAATATCGTTCCGAGAAGTTCTATCTAGCGTAAGCAACGGAACGTTTCGCCATGCCAAATGGAACGTTACGTTCGCGTATTGATTGACGCGAGCAAAATAGGGAACCGTACGAGATTCGGTTCGATTATTGGGGACCTGCAGACTATTCAATTACGGAAATTTCGTAATTCGCCGCTCGCACGACCACCGTTTTATGTAACTATTATTGCACCTGTTAATTCCACTGTTACACGGCTGTTTGCGCGGGAACGTTTGTCCTTGCTTATACTGGGTCCGGCTACTTCGCCAGCGGGCCGAGCCGGGCGTTAAACGTCTATAAATTTAATAAGCGTCGCGAAGAAATAGGTTTGCCGACCAAATCTCTCGAGCAAGTGTGATTAACTGGAATTTTGTTTTTTTTTAGAGTAAGTGGTATCAACGTCGCGTTGGATATAATTGTAGGGATACGTGCACTGTTGAGAGGAGTTATAATCAGACGCGCTTTGAATTAGACTTTAGGTTTAATTATTTCTTTTTTTCAACGGTCGTCGCTAACGAAACCAGGCAGTTTTTGAATTTGAAACGCTACCCGATAGTCTTTGCTGTTCGTTTGCTGAAAGTGCATGTTATAAAAAAGAATTAATTTTTGGAGTTAGACCGAACGCTCGACTGATAAGCCGTTTACGCTAGCCTGAGATACTTGGAATAAGTTTTAGCTCATTTCGCTGGCGAATAAATTTAATTTCCTCGAGTTTAAATAAGATTTAACCAACGAAACGTCCACTTTGTTTCCATTTTCATTTAACTTTGAAAGCTTAAATTTCCCCTTTCAGAAATGATTGCCTGTTTTATGAAACTACCTCCGACAAACAACTTTTATTCGGAAATTGCTTTTGATACTACTTTCACTGAATTCGGATAGGGGAATTAAAAGAAAAGCGTCCATTGTAAAAATAACGCTACGCTCCCGTAAGAAGTTAATCTTATTTTTGCTACAACTTTCCTAGCGACTAGATGTATTCCCGGCGAACACGCGCGCATAAAAGTACCGAGTTTCCAGCAGACAGCTTAGCAATGTACTCACATGGATTAAACGGAACCTTTTTACATTATCCGACTACCGTCAGAAACATCCGGCTTTTTTTTCTTGTTTCTTTCTTTTTTTTTTTTTTTTTTTTTTTGTGTTTCGTTCTGCCTCGATCTTGCATCCACCTCACCCTTTCGTCATTTTTTTCCAGTCGTTCCGCTTCCGTTACCCTCCCGCGCCAATACTATACCGTTGATCCCTTCTTTACCTTCGTCGGGGCGTCTTATGGTCCACTGCATCTTGCAGATTCGTTTCCTTGGCTTAGCCGTTCTTGCCGGATCCAGCGCTGTCGCTTAATTACCAGCCGTTTAGGTCTTAATTGTTAATTTAGCGCGTTACGTTATTCTTCGCGGCGCTCGTTAAAGGTGAAAATGCGGGTCGGTTACGTCGCTAGGCGGGGAAATGAGATTTCTCCTGAGAACCGCGAAACGGAAACGAGAAAAACAAGGACAGTCGGGCGGACGGGGAAAAATGGAAGAAGAGTGCACTTTAACGCGACTATGCCGTTAATGGAACGTTGTAAAATGTATACGCAAAAGAGCTGTGGAATGAGACAGAGAGAAAGAGAAATATAACCGTGGTCGCGCGATAAGAATGGTCGTGTGATAACAAGTTTACTGCCAGATGTTAACAAGTGTCGCGTTTCGAGTACTTTTGGCGAATAGCCTCGATTGTCGCTCGAAAGCGCGCAACATCCTGCGAAAAATGGCGTCAACGAGGGAATATGTTTAACGCATGGTGCCAAAAAAAGGAAAAAAAAACGAATTGTCTTCCCGCTTGTCGAAAATTCTTGTTCCTTGAACAATTTTTAAGTCGAACTGTCTGCAAGCATAATTTTTTTATTACTGCGAGAAACCATGAAACGGTTTATGAAAGAATTTTATTTCACCTCGAGCGATGCAAACATTCTTCAAGCGTGTTTAAGAATATTATTAAGAACACAAATTTTATTCAAAATTTAATTCTGGTTTCTTTCATTTTTGTACAACACTATTATCTTTCAATTCGCCAAAATTTCTTACGGTAAAAGTGATTAGTAAGTTATTAGTTGACTCATTTTCAAATGTACTTGAAAGAAAGACAACATAGAAAGAGAAACGCTTAAAATTTAATTTTTCGTCAGCCCAAAAAAAGGAAAACTACGATTTAATTCCATGCTTCGTCGTTAATTTAATTGTCTGACTTAATAATTGAATTTCACTTGGGAAAATATGCGCGTTAATTACGCCATTTAATACCCCGCGCGTAATAAAGCGGGGCATAACTCCTGCCAGCGACGTGCCATCGGATCTTCTCGCACGATTTGCCAGAGATTTGGTATAAGTGTCTCGAAGAGTAATTCACGTTCCTACCTGTGACTGCACATCGGTGGTCAAGGTCCTCTTCTCGTTAGGTTAGGCAGCTAGGTATTTTCCTTATATATTTCAGGGTCGGTGAAGAGTGGAAGTCCTCTGCTTTCTCTCTCAACGTCCTCTGCCTCCGATTCTACCTTTCTCTGTCTCGCCCATCGCGAAACCCACAAGAGAATATTTTGGTCACGTAGGAGCCATCGTTCTCTCTCAAATGCCGGAGCTTCCAAGCTCCGCGCTCAGTGCACCTCTCTGAGTGATATTTTGCCATTTAATCCTCCCCCGATGTTGAACGCTGCTCCACGTTCCTCCTCTCTCCTCGTGCAGGTCTCTAATTTCTCGGAGAAGACACCACGATTGCATGGTCCGCTGGTATGTCCTTTGCTATTGTAGCGCAGTCGCGTCAACTCGCTGTAGTCTGCTTATTTCTACGCGAACCTTTTGATTTGATTTTTGATCTGACGTTCTCGCGGAAGGAAAATCCGTGCCTTCCTCGGGAGGAGACGTGTCGCGAACTCGAGGATGTGGACAAGATCGTGGAAAGTCCTACCTTGACTAGTAAGGAATTAAGAAATTCTGTGCTAGAATAGGATTGGTTAACGCTACGTTAAGCGCCACGCTGGTCCCTGCGGACCGACGCTGAGATTTTCGTTTAGGCATCATTGATTTCTCAGGACTGATGGTATTAAGCACTTGCGCTACCAACCTTCCTCGGGACGAGACGTGTCGCGAACTCGAGGATGTGGACAAGATCGTGGAAAGTCCTGCCTTGACTAGTAAAGAATTAAGAAATTCTGTGCTAGAATAGGATTGGTTAACGCTACGTTAAGCGCCACGCTGGTCCCTGCGGACCGACGCTGAGATTTTCGTTTAGGCATCATTGATTTCTCAGGATTGACTGTATTAACCACTTGCGCTACCAATAAACTCACGGTTGCAGTGCCGTGCGCTACAGTATAATACGCGGTAAGGTGTCACATTGACGCTGCGCCGCGTCTGCGAGTGCAATCCTTTAAGCAGCGCTTCAGCGCGTTGGTAGGGTCTTACGTAAAGAGTTTTACACGGATATGAATGAATACTCGCGAAAATTCTGAAATATTTCCAAGATATCGATGACATTATGCGACGCCGTGCATTCTGGAACTGTAGCTCGAGAAAGGAACGTTCTGGTTGTTAGCCGACGTGCAGCCACGTCATTTTTATTTCTGCGATAAATGCGTATCGACGTGGCGCGTCTTTCTAGCGCAAGTAGTTAATTTCAAAAAATGATACCTTATAATTCATTAATGTGTTCTATCAAATCGCATTAAACAAAGATACCACTTTCCTTTACAGATATTTACACTTTTCTTCTTAAATTCTTACCTATTTGCGACTAAATGTTTTTTAATCCATATCACAACACACAGGCTAACGAAAACTCGACCAAAATCAGCGTGACGTTTAACGTGTTAAGGGAGGTCTCTGCAGCTCGGAAAAATCTGTCTCAGGGTGGTGGTAAGAAATGAACAAGTATCGTCGTCAAGGCAGACTTTCCCTAAACCACTTGTCTCGCTTAACCCTTTCACTACGGTGCGCGAAAGACTAAAAACGCTATTGCTATACAGATCGATATGACAAAAATATACATATCAAAATTTAGATACATCGTACAATGAATTATGTTATAACACATCTGAATGAACATAAAAATAATTTTGTGCTATAGAAGACATCCATGTACGGTTTTAGTAAAGGATTGTTTAATTTCCGAGACCGTATATATACGCCCGTCGTAGCGAAAGGTTTAAAGTACTCCTGGTCTGTGGGTCCTACTTCATTTATGCTAATTTATGACTCTCATTGTGGCGAGAAAAGGGCGTTTTCGTCTGGAGCCTGCTAGTGGACTCGTCAGTAAGGCATCCTAGCAGACCCGTGCCTTAGACGCAGGGAAAGTTAGGAAAAGGATCGGTATAAGTACTAATCGTACCATTCTCGTGGATTTGCGGGAAAGTCGGTGTTGTATTGGGTTGTCCGGAAAGTTCGTGCCGATTTTTAAGGAAAATTCAAACACATTTAAATTTCCTTATACATTTATTAAATTATATATCTTCCATTTTGTTCTGTAACCTTTCTCCATCTCTCGCGTAACTCGAATATCCCATCCTTCCGAAAGTTCTTAGATTTTTCGGTGAAAAACTTTTCGATATTTAACGCTAGAACTATCGTACCAGTCAAAATGACTGATTCGTAATTTGATATAGAAATTTTATAAATTTACAGCCGCGCATTTTTAGGGATTTTCTATAATTTTTTAAACAAAATATGCAGAAAAAATTATTACCCCTAATACAAGTGTTTCTTCAAATACTTATCATTTCGGTTTCTTTGCTACAAATAAGTCTATTTTAATCGTCGGTAGTTCTTACAAACTTTTATTCAAAGATACCTGAAGTATCACTCTTTAGAATATATACGCGTGTTATTTGTTTTCAATCATTCCGACATATTCGGACCTGTTCTAATGGCACCTACCGAAAATCGGTACGAACTTTCCGGACAACCCAATAGATCCCTCTGGTGGCAGAGTGTAGGAGGGCCGCCACACTCATAAACCTTCCCAAAAATATTTTAGTCTGTAGGATTCTAAGGGATCCGCCTCCCCGAGGTGCCCCGTGGATGCGGCGGGGACTCCCTGGAGGAGTCTCTCCTTCATGGGCCCTCACGTAACGAAAGGACTCGTCCGCAGGAAACGCTCTGAGGCGTTGCTAGATTTTTCCATCGCCCCTGTCGAGGCAGTCGGGTGCGCTAGACTGTAGATGCAATTCGCTGGGCCTTCGGGCCGGACGGTATAAGGCAGCTACACTCAATTGTAGGATTCTAAGACAAGAGTCCTGAAACTACCCCGGTCTATACCACATGGCACGAGCATTGCGTCGCAACACCTATGTTATCTTTCTACCTCTCGGTATGGTGTCTACCTTATCCTCTCGCAAGATTGTCAAAGATAGGAACATTCGTACCGTGGCAGGTCATCGAACCCCCAATTCTCTCTTTGAATCCTGGCGACATAACAACGGCCTGTTCCGCGGGTTACACGAATGACTCAACGACAATTTTTCTTGGCCGGATTGTACCCTTTCCCTCGATCTCTTCTGGTTCACCCTTTCTCCTCTGTTCTTCCTCTCTTTCTCTCGACGCCTACGACTCCCTGTCTCCCTTTTTCCCATTCGTCCTGCTTTTCTCCTCTCATCACCGAGCCATGTTCTCTTTCTTTCACCATTGTTGTCTACCCTCCATTGTCATTCGTCGCGCGAGCGACTCGGCCGATAGCGCGGAACGGATTAACCCGTCTTTGTCGATGATACCAAGAAAGAAGGGAGCCTCTTCTTCGTCCATCGGAGCTGTGCAATTAACGTCAAACGTCCTTTCGTACGTTCGGTTCCCTTTTATGCTTTTGAATCGAAGACGGTCGAATTAGAGGTTCGCCTGGATATCATTTCAGAGTTATTAACGTTGATGGCGGTGTTGAATTTGTGATATCGGACCGAACGTAATTTCGAGTTTATCTCGTCGATGCTCATCTATATCGGACCGGGAGAACGTGTTGCCGGAACGGTTCGTTGTGTTTAACATTTTAGCGGATAGAAGGGAGACAGCTTTGTTGATAACGTGTAATATTAGCTTGGTGCATGTGAAATGATTTTCTTAGCAAGTAACAGTAACCTCGTGTCACTTTTTCTCCTTACCAATTTACAAAATGTGACACACCGTGGAACGATTAATATTCATTCTTAGAGCGAGTTGTTTTGATGTTCGACGCGAATTATTTTCCATCGGTGCTTTCGATACAT
>SMSQ01020757.1:0-15657 GCA_019453375.1 Ctenoplectra terminalis
AATTCACACCCGTCTCTAAACCTTCTTCGCCCCCTGCTCAAACCCACCCCTTTGAAACTTTCTACCAAACGGAAGCAGAGGGGCGGTCGCGTAAAACGCAACGCGACGAGCCGCGAGCGCAAACAGTTTCTCCACTTTTCCAGCGAGAAATTCCTGGCATTATCATGAGCAAATTTGACTTTCCGCCGTTCCAGGGAGCGAGCTCCCGCCGGCATCCGCTTCGAAACCGCTCCGGGATTGACTATGCATCAGCCAAATTCCTCGCACACACGCTTCCTCGGATCCGCTGGCGGAAAAGTGCGTCTCGAGATGTCGCGAGGTCTTCTTCGTCTTTGCTTTGCTTTATCTCGGTGATGGATTGTTCGTGCGGACGGTGGCGCGGACGAATTGGGTGTTTGTGGGTTTGTTGTTCTGTCGGTAGTGAAAGGATCGATTAGTGTTCGATCTGAGTAACTCGGTTAGGTTCATTGTCGCGATGGAACAAGAGATAGGGGACAGGAATGGTGTTTCGTTCAGGTTTTGTTGCTGGACTGTTGTTAGAATGGTTTCGAATCGAATTTCGATAATGGGAATTATGAAATCGAGGGTCTAGGAAGCTCCAGTTTTTGGAAAAGTTTGCTGTTAACGTAACGATTTGCGGGTTGTAGGGAAGTTGTAGGAAAGCGGTGTATTTAATTAAAAAATCAAGAGACAATCCTTTGAACTCCGTGCGATTCTTTATCGCCGAAGAAAAATTGTATTTTGAACGGAAAAAATTACTACTGCATGTGAAGGTATTTGTTTTTATTTACTTTATAAATATCCTTCTTCCGGTGGTAAACGGAACATAAATTTTGAATTTTGTAAATCATCATGGATATCTTTGGAAATTGAGCATAGTCGTGTTGAAAACGGAATGTCTCCGTAGCGGAGCCAAAGGAGCGCTGAGGTTAATTACTTGGAAAGCAGACTCTGTTATTTAGGAGTGAAAGCTTTGAGTTGTGTTAGTGATCAATTTGTTCGTGAAATTGAGTTACCATTTTTGTTGGGCAGGATTGGGAACGCGAATGGTGAAAGAGAATAGAAGATACTTTGTGTGGTGGAAAGGCTATTGTTTAGTATATTGCAGTCAATGTAGCTTCACTCTGTTACAAGTCTTCATTTTCCATTAATTTTGTTTTTTAATTTACAGTAGGTTTACTTGTGATGTAAAGGAAATATGTGGCTAAGTAATATCTGTATTGCATTTTGTTGAAACTTTCAGTTTTCTGTGTCGAGTGAAGATTTGTATATTTGGAAGGGTTTTAATTAGATATGTATATTTGACTGATACACGCTAATTTTAAATTATCCGATCTCTAATATCAAAAAGTGATTCCTGAGACGATTTCAACCAACTTTTTCCATCGCGAAAACGTGAAATTTAGCTCCGTTGACGAGTTATCAACGAAAAACACCGACCAATCGCGAAGCGAGTAAGACGGCCGGCCGCCGGCAGGAGCGTTGGCTCCGCGCCGTGCTCGTGCCTCGACGAACAAGTCAGGATGCATCGAAGCGGCTGCGAACGAGCGTTGAAACTCAGTTCGTTCGTTCTGCGCGAATAATAATTTATTTATTCGTTTGACGCAACTTTTATTCGATACTCGTTGACAGTCGCTTCGACGCGTTCCGACTTGCTCGTCGAGGCACGAGCGCGGCACGGAGCCAACGCTACCGCTGGCGGCCGGCCGCTGTACTCGCTCTGCGATTGGCCGGTGTTTTTCGTTGATAACTCGTTAACGAAGCCGATCTCGACGTTCTCGCGAAGGAAAAAGTTGCTCGAAATCATCCCAGGAACCATCTTTTAAAGAGACTTACATTTTGGGACACTCTATAAAGAACGTTTCGAGTAGCAATCCTACATTTAAAACAGCGAATGAAAATTCTCGTGATCGTTATAGATTCCAATAGCTTTCTAAAAAAAATCTTAAACATCGAACTCCATAAATATTCCAGCTTCGCTTCGTCCAAAATACACAAAATAAATTTGAAACAAGGTATCTCAGTGTTTATCTCTTACATTCCTATAAAGATCATGTTTCCATGTCAATCGTACAAATTTATATTCCTTCTAATTAGGGCTATTTACATTATAATCTCGGTAGAAACTTTTTTGATCCGATTCCATCAAGTGGTCAAATACTTATGGACGGTAGTGTACATCGATCAGAAACTGCGATAAATTCTATTAAAATCTATCCACCGTTTAAACACCGTCTTCCACCCCACAGAACACTCCCCGATCGTCCCTAGAAACTTGGCAGAAGTTTCTCCGAGAAATAATCTCGAATCGATCCCAACGTTTGTCCATTCTCTCCGGCTCTCCGTCCCTTCGTTCCTTTTCCAGGACGACAGATGCTCTTTC
This sequence comes from Ctenoplectra terminalis, assembly GCA_019453375.1. Taxonomy (NCBI): domain Eukaryota; kingdom Metazoa; phylum Arthropoda; class Insecta; order Hymenoptera; family Apidae; genus Ctenoplectra; species Ctenoplectra terminalis. Next base: position 2,384 of record SMSQ01020757.1, read on the forward strand.
TCCTTATTCGATCCAATCGAAGAAACTCACGGAAGCGTCCTCTCGACCGGGAACCATCCGCTTATCCGTGGAAAAGTGGCGATTCCGAAGGACGACGACGCTTTCGAAATTTACGCGCGACGGGTTTCGTTGCGCCGTTTCCGAGACGAAGTTCTGTCGAGCGTGTGGAGCCGTGTCGATTAGGCGAGCGGAAGCAGATCGACGATTGTGTGACATCGTTAGGAGACTCCTTGACGTTATATCTTTTTATTCTCTTCGTTGGAGGAATGTTATTCGCTGGCTTTTTTCAACCCTTAACTCGGAGGAATGTTTTTTTTTTGTGGGTGTTTGGTAATTTTGTTGAAGTTTGGTACGGGGGATTTATTGGTAAGGGAGGGAATAGGTGTGTGTGGGTCACGAGATATCGCGTTTTTATGTTTTTTTGTACGCGCGTGTGAGGTAATTTTTTTGATTGATCTAAGAGAAGTCTTCTGAAAATAAATTTAAGAAAGTGGAAGCTGAATATAGGAGCGGAAAATAAATGTAGGAAGTTATTTTAATAAATAAGAAGGAAAAAGAAAGTGGAATATATATATAGGAAATTATATTAATAATTGTGGAATATAAATGTGGAAAATTATTTTAGTAAATAAAAATAAGAAATGAAAGTGGAAAATAAATATAGAAAATTATTTTAGTAAATAAGAAGAAAAAAGAAAGTGAAATATAAATATAGAAAATTATCTAAATAATAGTGAAATATAAATATAGAAAATTATCTAAATAATAGTGAAATATAAATATAGAAAATTATATTAATAATAGTGAAACATAAATATAGAAAATTATCTAAATAATAGTGAAATATAAATATAGAAAATTATATTAATAATAGTGAAACATAAATATAGAAAATTATATTAATAATAGTGAAATATAAATATAGAAAATTATATTAATAATAGTGAAATATAAATATAGAAAATTATATTAATAATAGTGATATATAAATATAGAAAATTATATTAATAATAGTGAAATATAAATATAGAAAATTATCTTAATAAATAAAAGAAAGAAAAGAAAGTGGAAAATAAGTATAGAAAATTATTTTAGTAAATAAATACCTAAAAACAAATGTAAAAAATAAAATTTTTATTAAATAAAAAGAAAGAGAAACTAGAAAATAAATACAGAAAATGATCTTAATAAATTAATCACTAAAAAAAAAAAAACAATAACAGGGATATTCAGAATCCTTACACAGAGATATCTTTTAAGAAACTCCAATACGCCATCAGAAAGGATTAATAAAAGCTGATGGAGTGGTGGCTGCAGTTAGGGTAAGACTAATCTCGCCCAGAGGTTGCCAGGTTGCCAGGAAGAAAAATTCCGCTCGTTTTGCGGCTTCCACGGGTCACGCAGCCGCCAGCAATTCCGGGAATGGATCCTGCGCCTTTTTAAACATTAATCGTACCGCGCGATTGCATTTTTCCCCGCTCCCTCTTGGCCGATTGGCCAAGGAAACGCGATTACGCGTCGCTAGGGACGTGGCGAGGAGAAATACCGTTTTCTGCGGGGATTCCGTCCCCCTGTGGTCGGTTCTTCGTCTTCAATTGATCATACGAGGTTTGTGGATGGTTTTTGGAAACTCGTTTGCTTGGAAAAGCTCTTCGATTGGTTTCGTTAGGGTTGGGGTGTTTTTAGATAAGTTCTTAGATTAGGTTTTTTTTTTCTTTTTTTGGAAGAAAAATTTATGTTTCTGCGATGTGTGGTGTTTAATGTGATTAAAAGGGTAGATTTGTACATTTTTTTTTCTTTGATTTTTGATGGAAAAAAAAATTGACTGAAAGAAATAGATTTATATATTTGTTTTCTTGGAATTTCCTTTTGGAAATTTATAAATGAGCAATGTAACAGCATTTAATATACGTAAATATAAAGATTAAAATTTCTTTTCTTTGAATTTTGTTAGAGAAAAAAGAAATTTACTAAATTGTATTAAATTAGTATTTTGATCATGTAGTATTTAATTTAATTGGAAAGATAGATTTATGTATTTTTTTTCCGTGAATTTTCTTTTGAAAATTTATAAACGAGCAATGTAATAATATTTAATATACGTGAAGAATAAAATTAAAATTTTTTTTCTTCGATTTTTGTTACCGAAAAAGAAATTTACGATATTGTATTAAATTAATATTTTAATCATGTGGTATTTAATATAATTGAAAAGATAGATTTATGTATTTTTTTTTCTGTCAATTTTGTTTTGAAGATTCATAAATAAGCAAAGTAGCATAAGAGTAATGAAATTTTGTATATAAAATTTTCGAAATACTAACAAATTAATTTTCTAACCTTGGTAAGGTATTTAACGTAAATTAAAATGATAAATTGTTCTATTTTTCCTTCTAAGTCTCTTCTGAAAGTTTATTATAAATTAGAGTAGATTTTAATTTTTGTTCTAATTTTCCTTAGGAAGTTTATTCAATTTACATTTAATATCCATTATTTATAATTAAATACTTCAATTTTTTAAATAAGACATTTAAAATACGTGAAATACTGTTAAATTTAATTCAATTTTCTAAAGGGGTACATTTTATTTTATTTCTTTCCCTTTTCTTTTCCACGAAAATTATAACGAAATTGTAATATTTTATATTTAATACTTTGATGTTTGAAATATAGTGTATACCAAAGGGATGAATTTTTACTTTTGAACTGAATTTCTGATTCAGTCGAAAACTCACGGGGCTGCGATTTGCTTGGAATTTGAGGTAGCTTATTGTTTCTCGTTTGCTTTAGGGCACGTTTGTTTTAATTAAAATTTTGATAAACTTGACCTGCGTTTCTCTATTTATCGTTTAATTTTCGATTCGTGGTGGATTGTTTCATTTCATTTCCCTGTTGTACAGCAGTGGTGTAAATTTGAGTTGGAATTGTTTCTGACGGAAGAGTGGTAATAATTTAATTTTCTGTTGCGGAGTTATGTGAGTTTTATTACAAATAATAAATGTAATTTTATGCTACGAACAAATGAATAGAATTTTTATTTAACATTATTGTAATACTCAGTATTGTTGTTATTTAATTATTTTAACTATAATTGAAGAATAATTTGAAGATCTCAGAATTTTTTAATTTTTAAATTTTCCAATTTTCCAGCCTTGGATATTTAATATTCTCAATGTTTTGAATTTTTAAATCTTAGTGGTTTCAAATTTTCAATGTTTCGAGTTTTTTTAATCTTTAATAGGTTTAAGCTTCTGAATTTTGGGTTTTAAAAAATTTTTTAATTTGGAAGCTTTGAATTTTCAATGTTTAAAAAAATTAGGATTTTTTTATTTTCCGTTCTGAACAGATTTTTAATTTCCAATCCATAAAGATTTTTAATTCTCAATATTATCCAATTTTTACAATTTAATAATTTAAAAATACTGAATTTTCGGTCCTCGAAGATTTTTAATTTTCCAATTTTTAATTTTAGAAGCTTTGAATTTTCAATTCATGGTTTCGAAATCCTTAGAAAGTGGAAGCTTGTAAAAATTTTTAACCTTCAAAAATATCTAACTTTTCATTTCTCCCTTTTCAAAAAATTTCAAATTTTCCGCTCATAAAATCATCAAATTTTCAATTATTCATAACTTCCCACTCTCACACCTCAAATCTCCAAATATTCCCACTCCACAATTTCCCAATAATCTCTCCAACCCAAAATATAAATAAACAATTTCACCAAATAATCTTTACTATCTTTCTGTTCCAGGTAAGCACGCTTCAGCTCCATTTATCTCATCCGCGGTGAGTCAAATTTTACCAATCTCAAAAAAAATATTATATTTCACAAATTTCAATATCAATCCAAAAAAATTTTCACAAATTTCAATACCGATCCAAAAAGAATTTCACAAATTTCAATAGCGAGCCATAAAAAATTTCACAAATTTCAATAGCGATCCATAAAAAATTTCACAAATTTCAATAGCGATCCATAAAAAATTTCACAAATTTCAATAGCGATCCATAAAAAATTTCACAAATTTCAATAGCGATCCATAAAAAATTTCACAAATTTCAATAGCGATCCATAAAAAATTTCACAAATTTCAATAGCGATCCAAAAAAATTTGTAAATTTCAATAGCGATCCAAAAAAATTTGTAAATTTCAATAGCGATCCAAAAAAATTTGTAAATTTCAATAGCGATCCAAAAAAATTTGTAAATTTCAATAGCGATCCAAAAAAATTTGTAAATTTCAATAGCGATCCAAAAAAATTTGTAAATTTCAGTAGCGATCCAAAAAAATTTGTAAATTTCAGTAGCGATCCAAAAAAATTTGTAAATTTCAATAGCGATCCAAAAAAATTTGTAAATTTCAATAGCGATCCAAAAAAATTTGTAAATTTCAATAGCGATCCAAAAAAATTTGTAAATTTCAATAGCGATCCAAAAAAATTTGTAAATTTCAATAGCGATCCAAAAAAATTTGTAAATTTCAATAGCGATCCAAAAAAATTTGTAAATTTCAATAGCGATCCAAAAAAATTTGTAAATTTCAATAGCGATCCAAAAAAATTTGTAAATTTCAATAGCGATCCAAAAAAATTTGTAAATTTCAATAGCGATCCAAAAAAATTTGTAAATTTCAATAGCGATCCAAAAAAATTTGTAAATTTCAATAGCGATCCAAAAAAATTTGTAAATTTCAATAGCGATCCAAAAAAATTTGTAAATTTCAATAGCGATCCAAAAAAATTTGTAAATTTCAATAGCGATCCAAAAAAATTTGTAAATTTCAATAGCGATCCAAAAAAATTTGTAAATTTCAATAGCGATCCAAAAAAATTTGTAAATTTCAATAGCGATCCAAAAAAATTTGTAAATTTCAATAGCGATCCAAAAAAATTTGTAAATTTCAATAGCGATCCAAAAAAATTTGTAAATTTCAATAGCGATCCAAAAAAATTTGTAAATTTCAATAGCGATCCAAAAAAATTTGTAAATTTCAATAGCGATCCAAAAAAATTTGTAAATTTCAATAGCGATCCAAAAAAATTTGTAAATTTCAATAGCGATCCAAAAAAATTTGTAAATTTCAATAGCGATCCAAAAAAATTTGTAAATTTCAATAGCGATCCAAAAAAATTTGTAAATTTCAATAGCGATCCAAAAAAATTTGTAAATTTCAATAGCGATCCAAAAAAATTTGTAAATTTCAATAGCGATCCAAAAAAATTTGTAAATTTCAATAGCGATCCAAAAAAATTTGTAAATTTCAATAGCGATCCAAAAAAATTTGTAAATTTCAATAGCGATCCAAAAAAATTTGTAAATTTCAATAGCGATCCAAAAAAATTTGTAAATTTCAATAGCGATCCAAAAAAATTTGTAAATTTCAATAGCGATCCAAAAAAATTTGTAAATTTCAATAGCGATCCAAAAAAATTTGTAAATTTCAATAGCGATCCAAAAAAATTTGTAAATTTCAATAGCGATCCAAAAAAATTTGTAAATTTCAATAGCGATCCAAAAAAATTTGTAAATTTCAATAGCGATCCAAAAAAATTTGTAAATTTCAATAGCGATCCAAAAAAATTTGTAAATTTCAATAGCGATCCAAAAAAATTTGTAAATTTCAATAGCGATCCAAAAAAATTTGTAAATTTCAATAGCGATCCAAAAAAATTTGTAAATTTCAATAGCGATCCAAAAAAATTTGTAAATTTCAATAGCGATCCAAAAAAATTTGTAAATTTCAATAGCGATCCAAAAAAATTTGTAAATTTCAATAGCGATCCAAAAAAATTTGTAAATTTCAATAGCGATCCAAAAAAATTTGTAAATTTCAATAGCGATCCAAAAAAATTTGTAAATTTCAATAGCGATCCAAAAAAATTTGTAAATTTCAATAGCGATCCAAAAAAATTTGTAAATTTCAATAGCGATCCAAAAAAATTTGTAAATTTCAATAGCGATCCAAAAAAATTTGTAAATTTCAATAGCGATCCAAAAAAATTTGTAAATTTCAATAGCGATCCAAAAAAATTTGTAAATTTCAATAGCGATCCAAAAAAATTTGTAAATTTCAATAGCGATCCAAAAAAATTTGTAAATTTCAATAGCGATCCAAAAAAATTTGTAAATTTCAATAGCGATCCAAAAAAATTTGTAAATTTCAATAGCGATCCAAAAAAATTTGTAAATTTCAATAGCGATCCAAAAAAATTTGTAAATTTCAATAGCGATCCAAAAAAATTTGTAAATTTCAATAGCGATCCAAAAAAATTTGTAAATTTCAATAGCGATCCAAAAAAATTTGTAAATTTCAATAGCGATCCAAAAAAATTTGTAAATTTCAATAGCGATCCAAAAAAATTTGTAAATTTCAATAGCGATCCAAAAAAATTTGTAAATTTCAATAGCGATCCAAAAAAATTTGTAAATTTCAATAGCGATCCAAAAAAATTTGTAAATTTCAATAGCGATCCAAAAAAATTTGTAAATTTCAATAGCGATCCAAAAAAATTTGTAAATTTCAATAGCGATCCAAAAAAATTTGTAAATTTCAATAGCGATCCAAAAAAATTTGTAAATTTCAATAGCGATCCAAAAAAATTTGTAAATTTCAATAGCGATCCAAAAAAATTTGTAAATTTCAATAGCGATCCAAAAAAATTTGTAAATTTCAATAGCGATCCAAAAAAATTTGTAAATTTCAATAGCGATCCAAAAAAATTTGTAAATTTCAATAGCGATCCAAAAAAATTTGTAAATTTCAATAGCGATCCAAAAAAATTTGTAAATTTCAATAGCGATCCAAAAAAATTTGTAAATTTCAATAGCGATCCAAAAAAATTTGTAAATTTCAATAGCGATCCAAAAAAATTTGTAAATTTCAATAGCGATCCAAAAAAATTTGTAAATTTCAATAGCGATCCAAAAAAATTTGTAAATTTCAATAGCGATCCAAAAAAATTTGTAAATTTCAATAGCGATCCAAAAAAATTTGTAAATTTCAATAGCGATCCAAAAAAATTTGTAAATTTCAATAGCGATCCAAAAAAATTTGTAAATTTCAATAGCGATCCAAAAAAATTTGTAAATTTCAATAGCGATCCAAAAAAATTTGTAAATTTCAATAGCGATCCAAAAAAATTTGTAAATTTCAATAGCGATCCAAAAAAATTTGTAAATTTCAATAGCGATCCAAAAAAATTTGTAAATTTCAATAGCGATCCAAAAAAATTTGTAAATTTCAATAGCGATCCAAAAAAATTTCGCAAATTTCAATAGCGATCCAGAAAAAATTTCGCAAATTTCAGTAGCCAAGAAAAAAGAATTTTGCAAATTTTAATAGCGAACCAAAAAAAAAAATTGGCAGATTTCAATAGCGAAAAAAAATTTCGCAAATTTTAGTAGCGAAAAAATTTCGCAAATTTTAGTAGCCAAAAAAATTCGCAAATTTCAGTAGCCAAGAAAAAAATTTCGCAAATTTCCGTGGCCAAAAACAAAAAAAATTCCACACAAAGAAAAAGGCTCTCCAAAAATTCGCAAATGTCAGAAACGGTGATAAGTACATATATTTGGTAGTTTCGTTCCCGTGGGTTTGGACTGGAGGATTTTCATCATTACTCTCGCGTAATAAAATATTCTGTTTACGACGGTGTACGTTTCTTATGAGCTCTCGTTACACGGGTTAATAGTGGATGTAATATTACGAGAACATCCCCGGTTTAGCGTGTTTCGAGAAAGTCTCCGGGTCTCGCTTGTCTTGCGTGTAATTTCGAATTTTCCGGTTTAACCTCGCTGCGAGATAATTATTACTCGAAATAGTGGAGGGCGTATCTTTTGACTAGAAACGGTATTCGGACTGGTTATTTGATTTTTGGCGGATGGATTTCACGCTGGAACCTGAGCTTTTATTTTGTTTTACCAAATGAAACTCGTTTTCAGGGGTGGTATTTTTTTTAAATTTTATTTTTGGTTAGTTTGTTTAGAAATTGAGAAGTTAGGAATTTGTTGGGATTCCTCGTGGATTTTTTTTTAGAAAGGAAATTTGTGGTTTTTACGTTGTTGTTGAATTTTTATTAGGTCAGATGTGGTTAGAGATTTGCAGAATTTTTGTTTATTGTGAGAAAGGATTTTTGAATTCGTAAAGCGTGAAATGTGAGTGATAAAATTGTTTCAAAGTGTTTTGATTTTTGATTCTAGTTTTTTATACATTGTGTGGAGGGCTTCTGAAATGTTTTGGTGAATTTTAAGAGCTGGGTATAGTGGTGGGTTATTTTTAAAGTTGTGCATTTTCTTTTTTCTTTTCGAATGTGGTGAAATCAATTTTTGTATATTTTTTGGAAGGTTTTTCCATTAAATTACAAGATTTTTAAATTTTCTAAAAATTCCTACTAGCCTTAATAGTAATAAAAATAAAGTATAATGTATTTTTTTATGTTAAATGTCCACTTAAGTGTAAGAATTTTCAATTTCATAAGAAATATCAGATCTAGTAGTAAACAAAATATTATGTACTTCTTATGCTACATTTCCCTTTAATTACAAGCTTTTTAAATTTTTTAAAAATTTCCACAAGCCTCAATAATAAAAGAAATATATATTATCTATTTTTCATATTAAATTTCCATGTAATCACAAGATTTTTAAATTTCCCAATAATTTCCACAAGCCCTAATAACAAAAAAACAAAATATATTAAACTACATTTTATATTAAATATCCATCTAATCCCAACACTTTCAAATTTTCTAAAAATTCCCACAAGCCCTACCAATAAATAAAAATCTCTCTACATTAAACACCCATTCAATCTAAGCCTTCCAAATTTCCAAAAACCGCCACGAGCCCTACTAACAATAACAAAAAAAAAAAGAATTAATTACATTCTACTATATTAAATGTCCATCCAATCCTACCACTTTCCAATTTTCTAAAAATCCACACAACCCCTAACAATAAAAAAAAATCTCTCTACATTAAACACCCATTCAATCCTAAGCCTTCCAAATTTCGAAAAACCGCCACGAGCCTCGCTAATAACAACAATAATACCTACCTTTCACATTAAACATCCATTTAATCCTTGCTACCTTTCAATCTTCCAAAAACCGCTACAAGCCCCAGCCAACATCCTTTCAGAAGCCTCTCGACGGATCCCGAACCACCTACACATCCCAAAATCGCAACCCCATCTCACCCCAAGGCGTCAGATTTTCACGCGAACCGGTGGATCAATGAACCGTGTGGGGATGACGTTAGGTCGCCAGTGTCCCGACTCCAGTGAATACCAAGCCTCCTCTCTTATTTCCCCAAAAGTGTCCGTTGTACGCGCACCAAGGACCCCACCCCCGCACACATGTGTAATAGCGTGTTCGTCATGCACTGTGGGGGGGGGGGGGTCGGTTTTAATTAGAGAGGCAGCAGATCCGACGCTGCAGGACCGAAACAGGCTCTTCGATTAAATTATTAATTAACGTTCTCCTGGAAATACCACATCACACACGAGTCGTGTGTGCCCGATACGGGAAAAGAGAGGGCGAGACGGAGGCCACAAAGGGCAACGAAGGGGGGGGGGGGGGGGCAAGCCGGATGGATTTTGCCCGCGCGCGTAATCTCCACCCTGGTCGACGGTATGACGAGGAAAGTGTATTATGCAGCGGTGGTACGCGCCGGTTTCAGCTATTCAACGATCCCTGTTACGCTTTGTGCGCGGGGGCTGGTTGTCGGGTTGCATCGATCTATGAAACTGATTCTGTCGGAGGGGTTGGTTTGACGGCTGGTTTTCGAGTTCGAACGATCTCTGATGGCCGAGCGGTTATTTTGGGGTCTTTCGAGAGCGTTTTGGAGGGGTTCGAGATGTTTATCAGCGATTTTTCGGCGAGTTGTGTTGTTTGTGGGAGGTTCGAAGGGTTGTCGAGGTTGGAGAGCGTTTGGTAGGGTTTGGGAGGTTTTTGTTGGAATTTGGAAGGATTGTCAGGTTTGCTTTGGATTTTGGGAGGATTGTCAGGTTTGCTTTGGAGTTTGGGAGGTTTCGGTTGAAATTTGGAAGGATTGTGAGGTTTACTTTGGAGTTTGGGAGGTTTCTGTTGGAATTTGGGTGGATTGTGAGCTTTCTTTTGGAGTTTTGGAGGTTTCTGTTGGAATTTGGGAGGATTGTGAGGTTTGCTTTGGAGTTTGGGAGGTTTCTGTTAGAATTTGAGGGGATTGTGAGCTTTCTGTTGGAATTTGGGAGGATTGTGAGCTTTCTTTTGGAGTTTGGGAGGTTTCTGTTGGAATTTGGGAGCATTATGAGTTTTTTTTTGGAGTTTGAGGAGTTTAAAGGGTAGTTGGAAGTGGGTGGTGTTGTTTGGAAGGTGAATGCTTGAGTTTGTTGAGTTTGGAAGGTATTTTTTAGGGTTTGGGAGGATTCTATTGGAATTTGGGTGGTTTATGAGGGATTTCTTACCGAATTGTGTTGCTTATGGAAAGTTTGAAAGGTAGTTGGAAATGGGTGATGTTGTTTGGAAGATGGATGCTTCGGTTTGTTGAGATTGGAGGATGTTTGCTAGGGTTTGGGAGGTTCTGTTGGAATTTTGGAAGCTAACGACCTTTCTTTTGGAGTTTCGGAAGTTTATCAGGGATTTTTTAGCGAATTGTGTTGTTCATGGAAGGTTTGAAAGGTAGTAAGAAAGGTAGAAAAAGGTAAAAGGTATTTTAGAAAGGTAGGAGGATATTTGAGACAGAGTATTGCTCCTTGAAAGAAGAAAATTTGAATTTTTTTGCCAACCTAACCCGAACCTAACCCGCTCCTATGGATAGTTACTGTTGTTTGAGACCTCCGCCCACAATTTTTAATATTCCCTCACTCATCCCAAACTTCTCCTCACATGCGCATAAGAACCACCCCAAATTCCTCTTTCCAACTCAGAAACCTAAAAACAACACCCATAAAGTGCCCCAAAAAATGAAACATAACTCCCTTATCAACACACCACCCAACCTTCCCGCTTCAAAACTGCCATAAACAGTTCCTGACTCCCAAGAAACTCGAAAACTACACAACACGAGCCATTAAACGCGTATTCCACGTGCCAGTTGTACACCGCGCGTCCAAACAATCTAACGCTTCGCCATCCTGGCTGCAGAGGCTGCCATAACGTAGCAGGAACGCTGGTCAGCCTTGGTGGGACACGTTGTCCACGTCAGCCATAAAACTGATCCATTACAGACGCGGTCGCGCGGCCATAACCGGTGGTTTGCAACAAAGCCCCTAAAAGCGGCCTGTACAATGCGACCAGCTTAATTGGTTTGACAGGAGCGCGCGCACCACCCTAACTCCTCGTTCACCCCTTGTTCCGGCGTTTCTCGCGTCTTCCGGGGCTTTGACTGGGATTAATCCCTGTTTTGTTCGGTTTCTGGATGTTGAACGGTCCGCAGATGGGGATTGGATATTTAGACCGGTTAATTGTGCTGTTTGATTGGCTTTTTGGCTGTTACAAATGGTATTGGGTTCAGTTGTTTCGTGTTGCTTGAAAAAGTTTCGGGGGCTGTATTGTTTGCTGGGCTTTCAGGCTGCTTGGAAAAGTGGTGGGTTATTTTAGGTCGCTTGGAACAGTGGTGGCTTGTTTTAGGTTCCCTGGAAAAGTGTTGCGTTGTTTTAAATTGCTTGGAAAAGTGTTGGGTTGTTTTTGGTTGCTTCAAAAAGTGTTGGGTTGTTTTTGGTTGCTTGGAAAAGTATTGGGTTGTTTTTATACTATTTGGAAGGATTTGGAGTACATTATTGTTGTTCAAGGTGATCTTAGGCTGTTTGAAAAAAGTGTTGGGTTCTTTTAGACTGTTGGAACAAATTTTAGGTAGTTTTTGTGTCGTTTGGTAAGGTTTTGAGTGATTTATGGTCGTTTGGTTGGGCTATTGAATTGTTTTAAGCTATTAGAACGAATGTTGAGTTGTTTTTATGTTATTTGGAAGGGTTTTGGGAACTTTGTTGTTGTTTGAGAGAATTTTAGACCGTTTGAAAAAGAAATTGGATTGTTTTAAGCTGTCGTGGCAAATATTGAGTTGTTTCGTGTTTTTTGGAAGGGTTTTAGCTGTCGTGGCAAATATTGAGTTATTTCGTGTTTTTTGGAAGGGTTTTAGCTGTTGTATTGTTGTTTGAAGTGATTTTAGACTTGTTGGAAAAGTGTTGGGTTGTTTTGAGTTATTGTATCAAGTGTTAGGTTGTTTTTATGTTACTTGAAAAAGTTTTAAGTAATTTATTGCTGTCAATGAGAATTTTAGATCGCTCAAAAAAGAAAAATGCTTATTTTAGGTTGTTGAAACGAATGTCGAGTTGTCTGTGTGTCATTTGAAAAATGTATTTCATTGTTTTAAGTACTTCTAACTACTGTTGGATTATCTTACGTTGTTTGAAACAATCGCGATCCTTCTTCTATTTTCCGCAACAGTTTCCAAACCCATTCCTAAATTATTCAGAGGAATTTAGATTTTCTACGAGTCCCCAAAAAATCTCTTATTTATTGCCTTTGAAAAAAAATTGTACCTATTTGACGAACCTCCCAGTTGATTTCTCCCATCTGCAAAGGTTTAACCTCTTTCTACGTAAGTCAGAAATAAACAGACAATTATTCTCACACAAACTTAAATTAATTAATCCAGATACTCGGCGATGAACATTTTTATCTGAAATTAATTAAATCCGTATAAACATTTCCGACAAAATCTATTTAAATCAATGCAAACATTTACCGATTACTATTTTCGTCTCCGAATTAGCACACGAATTTCGTATTTAAATATTTTTATCAACGTCTAATTAAATTAACACAGATATTTAAGAGCTAATGTTTCGATCCAGTTTCAATTAAATTGATACAAATGGTCAAAATTTGTCCCTTGATCCCCGATCAAACGCTGGCGAGAAGGCTCTCTCTGCTCCGTTTCAGATTACACCTCGTCGTTGCAGTTAATTCGAAGCGATCCGGCTTCTCTGTGACGCAAACCGCGAAAAGCGACGCACACAGGGCCGGCTGGATATTAAACGTTAATTATACAACGAAATTTACTTAGAAATACGAGTCGCGAGGCAAACGGGAGGCAAGTGAAATCGTCGGGGAAGGAAAGAAGGAGCGCTGGAAGCTAACTCGACAGCTTAAGAAGCTCTCGTCGCGAAGTTTGCCTCTTGATTGGACATTTATGGCCGCGAACTGTAAACGGGTCCGTTACAGACTTTAATTAGCGTTTATCGCCATTTGCGATTCGAGTTTCGTGATTTTTTTTTTTTTTTTAGTTCAGAGATCTT